>JAQPPZ010016605.1:0-49426 GCA_028583015.1 Wollemia nobilis
GCAGTACATTAAAACGGGCAAATTGTCTGTTAAGAGCGATGTGTATAGCTTTGGCGTGCTCCTCCTTGAGCTTGTCACAGGCCTTAAATCTGTACAAGGTACGATGACTCTGGCCGAATGGACTGAATCCCATCGCCTGAGCGAAGACACAACTGTGACTCTGGCCGAATGGACTGAATCTTTGCTTGGCAGCATCAGGAGAATTGAGGCCCTCCATGTCGCACATCGTGACTGCGATGAAGAAAATGAGACCCATGCCTTTCGTTAGAGGTACAGAAAGTGCAGGCGATGAAAGGTATCCATCTCATGATTGTCGCTAGTCCATGAAGGTCGTTAAATTTGACACTCACCATTGTTTCCATTGAATTTACAGTGGTATATTTCTACCGTGGAACTCTGGGTCTATCAATTATACTTATTGGTCCAATGCAAGTGTCAAAATGGAGTTCTTTCGACAATGTTGTATGGATTTTGTTGTTTGCTCCAAAATTGGACATTACCACGTGGTTTTAACCGAATAAACAAAAACATGCTTAGATTTTTTACAAATTTAAACATAAGATATTCACTTTTATGTTTTATTATCAAAATTATATTGATAAAAAAAACTTTTATATTTGATTATCGAATGGTTTTAGTTTTTTTAAATAATAGTTTTTCATGTAAGTTAACTAAATATTGTTGGAGGTATTACATTTTATGGTACTTTGAATATTATTGTAAATATTTAGATTAAGATATTTTAATATTTGTATCAATAGAATGTTTCCAGTTGTAAAGTATGTTTATGTGTCATATAATTAAGTGTGAGTTGTTACTAAATGTGTTATATGTGCAAGTGAATTGTTATCAGTTAAAGTTATATGTGTAAGTGAAGAATCATGAGTGCTAACTAAAGTGTGTTTATGTGTCAAATAATTAAGTGTGAGTTGTTACTAACGGTGTCATATGTGCAAGTGAATTGTTATCTGTGAAAAGTATCATATGTGTAAGAGAAGAATCATAGTACGGAGTGTCATATGTATAAGTAAGAGTTATGTGTGTGATGTGTGAAATTAAGAAGTATGGAAATATGTAATCATGAGAGACATTATCATTATGTAAGAAAAGCATATGAAAGGTTTCATCTCATGTGAATTTGAGGAGATAAAAAGTCAAGGTGCATTGAAGAGTCTCATGTAAGGCTATATATTAAAGATAAACCTCTATGCTATGTAAAAAATTCGTATGAAGATAGATATTTAAGGAGTAAAACTTTTTATTTTGTGCAATATTGGTGCTATTATTATCGAATGATATTATATGATCCTGAAAATTTTACCACTGTGAGATTTGTATCCATTTGCTAACAGTGGTATTAGAGCCTTGTTAGTGAAAGCTATCTTTAGTTGAGCCAACTAGAAAGAAGAGAAAATGAGGAGTTGAAAGAAAGAGAGCTACCATAGTTGAGAAAAAAAAGAGGATGAGCTTAGAAGCAATGGGTTGAAGAATGGTTGAAGGATAAATTTAAAAGAGAATGTGACAAAATGAGAGCTACTGTATTCAATGAAGGAAAGAACATGAGTTTGAAAGAAAATGATTGGAGATTATTTGAGTTGTCTATGGAAATATGTTTGAAAGGAATATGTGAGTTGAATCCACATCTGAAGGTAAATATTTGTAAAATTAAGAGCTTGGAGGAACATTGGACATAGCAGAGGAATGTGCAAAATATTGGACCTTGAGTGTGCTAAGATTAAGGCTAAAAGGACATGGAAATATTGAAACTTGAGCATAGTAGGATTGGGGCTAGAAGGACGTCAAAATATTGGAACCTAAGCACAAATAGAGTGAGTTCGAAGGGATATCAAGAGATTAGAACTTGAGTGATTGTAAAAGTATTGAGAAGCATTGAAAGCTCTTGAGCAGGACTTGAGCATCAAACTGAGTCTAAAAGTGAACAAATCTAACAACATTATAATTACAATAAAAATGATGGTAGAAAAGTAATGCTCAGAATGTTGCTACATAAGTAAGAATTGGAACGTGAGCATTTTGCATAATACCTTTAGGATACCCTCATGCAATTAATGTGGCACATGAATTGAGAAGTAAACATGGCACCATATTGAGGTATATTTTTTACTTTATAACTATTAAAAAGAATGGTGTATTTGATTAAGGTGAATATTTTAATAGTATTATTTATTTGAAAGGAATTTTTTATTTTTTGAGATTAGTCATTCAAGAGTTATAAGGAGTTTTTAATTAAAGGAACAAAGTGTTGGGATATTTAAGATATTTAAAATAGATTTAAATAATGAATTAAATGAGAGTTATAAGGAAATGAAATTGATTATTATAATGAGGTATTAATTGAAAATTAGGGAGACATAACAAGAAATATGAAATTTGAAATAGGTTGATGAAAATATTTGTTTAAAGGAAGAAGAATTATAATTTATTGATTAGAGTTGAATGAAATATTAAAAGTTGAAAGAAGAAGATAATTGTTGAGGTATATTAAATTATTTGGTACATACTAATGTACTCCATGGTACTTTTGTGGTATATTTATAAATATGTAATATATTAGGGTTGAGTCTATAGTTTAGAGTATGATTTATATTTCCATTTTCATATGAATGTCTATGTGCAAGAAATGCATAAGTGTCATGTAAGAGTGCAATATGTAGGAAATGCACAAGTGTCTTGTATATAAGAGTGCAAATATGTAATGTGAGGATGTGCACAAGTGTTATATATTAGGAGTGCATGTAGAAGTGTAAGAGTCATGTAGATGTGTACAAGTGTTGTAGAGTCAAGTGTCCATATAGTATGCAAGTGACAAGATGATAATCTAAGAGTCATTGGACTTGTCATATGAAGAGCAATAGAAAAGTACTTGAAGAGTCACATTACTATGGATTTAATATGGAGATAATACTCCATGAGAAAGAAATCCAAGAGAGGACAATTAAAGTATAGATTTGTAACAAGAAGGAAACTATTAAATCTTGTATATGTAAATTAATATACATCTATATAAATCTATAGTTTAGAATGTGATTTATATTTCCCATTTCATATAAGTGTCGATGTGTAAGAAATTCACAAGTGTCATGTAAGAGTGCAAATATGAAATGTAAGGATATGCTCAAGTGTCCTAGATTAGGAGTGCATGTAGAAGTGTAAGAGTCATGTTGATATCTGCAAGTGTTGTAGAGTCAAGTGTCCATCTAGTATGCAAGTGTCACGATTATAAGCCAAGAGTAATGGGAATTATAATATGGATATAAATAGGCAAGTAATGGAAGATTCATATTACTATGGCTATATTATGGAGATAGTAGTCTATGATAAAAAAATCCAAAAGAGTAAAATTAAATTACATAGTTATAATAGGAAGTAATAAAGCTTGCATATAGATTTTTGAGCAATTAATATTCTAAGTGTTCTTCATGCATAGTTCATCAATTATTTGAACTATTTACATTCGTATTTTATTATAAATGAATGTTTATTTTAGTATTATTTAAGCCTTGTTATACATATTAATTTGCTCATATATTATTCTACTGATATTTTTATTATTTTGAAATTTAATATTATGGACATTTTATATTAGGACTTATGATATTTTTTGGTGGTAAGGCTTGATAATTCAATAGTGATATTAATTCTACCACCACACTCTGTGTAGTTTAATAGAGTTTATTGAGCCACCGATACTTGTTAACTTTATTCATTTTTTATAAAATTAATTTACAGTCTATCTACTTTAAAGGTAATGAATAGTAGGTCTCAATTTTAAATGTCTTATTGAGTAGAAAAGACTAGGGTCTTTCCACTAGGCTAAATATAAACTAGTGAAGACTAGGACTCGGTTTTATTTAAGAAAAATGCCAACTTAGAAGAAAAGTTGGACATTTGATTTTAGAAATCAAATCAAAAGAAATTTGGATATTGAAGAAATAGAGATTGAATATTTAAGGTAATCTAAATAAAGAATAGTTGATCATTCAAGGATAAAACCACCCTAACATTGATATTCTCTAAGAAAAGGAGAATCATTGTTGATATATTAAGTTAGAATTATCTTAGAAAATAGTTGGTCATTCAGGTATATTTAGTTCCACCCTAACATTAATATTGGATTCTCTAGTAAGAAGCAGAATCATATTAGGTTCTTAAGTGTGACCTAAGACATCGAAGTTATTTAGTTTGATGGAAAGAAATACAATATTACTACAAATGTTTGAGAAGCTTCCTATAAATATAGAGAAAAAATTTAGCTTCTAAGTGCAAATGAAGAAGAAGATAAAAAAGTTGACAATAGAAAGAGAAGAAAAATAATATTTAAATTTGCAATGGATTGAGAAGCATTCAAATATTCCTAAGAAAGAAAAAATTATAGAGCAAGAAAGGAAGTATCTTCCTAGGGTACATTGAAGAACTAGGCTAACTGAATATATCTTTATATCATTTTAGTCTTTGGTCATGTATCACTTTTTGAAGTAGTTTATTCAAGATGGATACATACTACAAAATTGAAAGAAAAAGACCTATATCAATAAGGAACATTTAAGAAGTCTATATATAGAAGAAAAAGGCTCCAAAATCCTATATATAGAAGGAAACGATTCAAGAAGCCTATATTAGAGAAATAATATAAGATGTCTATGATAAAGAGAAACTAGAGCATCATACTACATTCTACATTTAGTATTTTATATTCTACATTCTATAAGCATAAAGATAAAAGGGCCATATTGAAGCTAAAGGTAACTGATCCATCTACATAAAGAAGTAAAGCATAAGCATAAGTAAATAGAAAATTCTAGAATTGTTGTTATCATAGAAAAATTTCCATAAGTATATTCGCAACTTCTACCCAAATGTTGAAGTGCAAAATCCAACACCATTGCAATAATATTCAGTGCTATATGAAGGAGAAACTGCAAATTTCTATAAGCAATATTGCACTATTATTGCCTAAGAAACCAATGCATTATCTAAGCACTTGTATTGCCTAAAATACCAATGCATTCTCTAAGCACTAGTATTGCCTAAGAGACCAACATATTTTATAAGCATTGTTGCACTAGTATTATCTAAGTGATCAACACATTCTCTAAGCATCATTGCACTCAATTTATCTAAGAGATCAATAATTCTTGTAGTGAAGAAGCACAAACTTTAGTAAAGTGGATCTAGTATGAAATACATGAGGATAACTATGATTGAGGTCAATATAAAGGAAAGCTAGGATATCAGTAAAAATGACTACATAAAGGAATACTAGCATAAGAGATATAACAAAGAGAACAAGCAAAGTAAAATATAACAACAAAGGAGGAGATTAGGAGTCTAGAAATATTGGGAACCAACCAAGTAATTCAATAACATAGACCAAGAAACTAATGTGAAGAGACTTGATAACAAAGGAAGATACCAACAACCACAAAGCATCAACACTAGCATCATAAAGTGAAGCGACCCATTAAGAAATTGTTGAACTCTAGCATGACAAGTGTACAATATCACCTGTAAAACATAATGATATTGCTCATTTCTTATTATTAGTACTATAACATATAATAGAGAGAAAATATTTTCTAATGTTTTGAATGAAGCATGTAGAACTCCATGTGTTCAATTGGCATGTTCGATATGAGAAACACTTAAATCGAGGTGCAATAATGAATGTTTGGGTGTTAAAATAATGTTATGCACATAAATAAGAACATTAGTAATATCAAACAAGTAAGCGAAGAACAAATTGGATAGAAATATGTCTAAGGAGGAGAGTAAAGTTAGTTCGCTAACCGTATTTAATTAGGGTTTTTGGAGTTATAATGTAATTATATTTTAGGAAGGAGTTATAAGGGGATTATAATTTAATTGATAGGATTTATAAGGTTTAATTAATAATATGATATTTTATAATATTTTTTTAAACACCGAGTAATAAGGGTTTCTACTAGTTAATTTGATCATTCAAAGTTTTTTTATTTTGAAGATATTTTTAACATAGAATATTTTTAAAAAATTTCAAATTCAACTAGGATGTTAAAAGGTTTTCAACATGAAAGGTTTAGAATTTTTTTAAAATTTTAAAATTTTCATATTTGAATTATTATTATTTGAATTTGGTACTTATAAGATTTACTACTTAAAAAGAAATCAAGTTGCAAAATTTGACCATTATGGAAAGAAATATGGACTTTATAATAAAAAATACCAGATTAGAAATTATTAAATCTAGCATTGAAAACTTTGAAAAAAGTAAGGGTAAGCTAGATATGCTATTGCAATTCATTTATACAGAAGTTATAAATGAATGTTTTGAGATATTTGAATATTTTTTACACTCAAAACTTGAAGCAATTTATAATTCAAAGGATGATATTATGACACCTCTTGGTATAGGTAGCATAATGTATATGACATTGCTTTCACTTGAACTTCATAAAGATGAAAATTAAAAAAAAAAACTGATTGAAGATCTAAAAAGGAAAGTAGATATTTATGGAACTAAATAAAGTAAATCATATCTAAAAACAATATTTCATTCTTAATTCAATATTGACGTTCCAATTTTATCTACTTAAATAAATTATTATGATGCTTTAAGTGAATTTTCTGAAGTTATAATACAATATCAAGAAAAGAAAGAATCAAATGATTCTAAGTATAAAGGCAAAGCTATTGAACCTAAGGTCAAAGAAGAAGGTCAAACGATTCATGATATAGATCATGAAATTACAAAGACTAAATTTATAGAGAATAAGAATAAATACAAAATAATTCAAAGTAGAAGTCAAGCAAGAAGATGAATTTGATGGATCTCAAGCAGGAGATCATGAACAATGCAAGGTCACTCAAATATGAAGACCAAGATAGAAGACCAAAGTCTTCAATAACCAAATAATATAATATAGGGGTGTTGAGATATATTACATTATTTGGTACATGCTAATGTATCCCCATGGTAACTTCATGGTACATTTGTAAATATGTAATAGATTAGGGTTGAGTCTATAAATTAGAGAGTGATTTGTATTTTCCCTTTTATATAAGTGTCAATGCTAAAGAAATACACAAGTGTCATGTAAGAGTGCACTATTTAGGAAATTAACAAGTATCTTGCATATAAGAATACAAATATGTAAGGCCCAATGTTCAAACCCCACTCGGTATGAGGGGACCAAGACCTCTCATAAAAACATGTTTAAAATCATTGAAAAAATGTGAAAATATGTAATGTGAGGATGTGGATAAGTATATTATATTAGGGGTGCATGTAGAAGTGTAAGAGTTTTGGAGATTCAAGTGTCCATTTAGTATGCAAGTGGCAAGATGATAAGCCAAGTGTCATGGGACTTATCATATGGAGAGCAATAAATAACTACTTTAAGAGTCACATTACTATGACTATATTATGGATATAATACTCCATTAGAAAACAATCCAAGAGAGGATAATTAAATTATAGAGTTGGAACAGAAAGGAAAATAATAAAGCTTGTATATGTATTTTTGAGAAAATAACATTGTAAGTGTTCTTCATGCATAGTTCATGAATGATTCAGACTATTTACATTCATATTTGATTATAAAAATGAATTTTTATTTTAGTATTATTTAAGACTTGATATACATATTAATTTGCTCAAATATTATTCTACTCACATTTTTATTATTTTGAACTTTAAAATTGTGGATATTTTATATTGGTACCTATGATATTTTATGGTAGTAAGGCTTAAAAATCCAACAAAGACTATAAAAAATCAAAGGATTGACTGAAATGACAATAAATATTTGAAGAAATAAAAGAAACATAAAAATTAATTCAAATAATAAATCAGCATGTAAGAATATTTTGAAAATGAATTCTTAAAGGATAGTGAGAAGACATTGAAAAATCTAAAACAATGCATGCAAAGCATGATAGAGAATGTTGGAAAACAGAAGGATGCATCAATAAAATTAAATAGGGTCTTACAAAAAATTTTAGGGAGGTCAAATATGAAAAATTTAAAACATTTGAATATTATATAAGCATAAAGTTTATTGAAGCAAGTAAATACCCCAAAGGTACTACTACAATATATATTGATATAGGAAAAGTAACATATATGCCATTACTATGTCTATAAGTTCATAAAGAGAAGAAATATAAATCAAATATCAAATACTATGAACAAGAAATAAATGACAAAATGGACTAGAAAATAGAAGGAAAATATACAAAAGATATGAAGTATTCAAATAGTTACAAGGATTATGATAAGAAATGTAGAAAACCAATTGATAATGATTGTGAGAATAGTGAATCTAATGAAAAATTAGATAGCAACATAGACAATAATGAAGAATAACATGAGCCATATTATTATGATGATTTACTAAAAAATGTAACAATACCAGGAAATAGCTAAAAGAAATAGAATAAAAAGACCAAGAATCAAAAGCAAAGGGCTAGAGAAATAACGTAATAAGGGGGGTTTTGGGGATGAATCAATGAGCTCAACTATTTGGTACCTTGAGTACCATTGTAAATGTTTATATTAGGATTTGTGTTATTATTTATGTCAATAGTATGTGCCAAGTTTTGAAGTGTGTTTATGTGTCATGTAATTAATTATAAGTTATAAGTAAAATGTGTCATGTGTATAAGTGAAGAGTCATGAATGTGAGGTGTCATGTGTGTAATAAAGAGTTATGATTGTGATGTGTCAAGTTTAAAAGTAGGGAGTTATGTAGTCATGAGATACTTTATCATTATGTATGAAAGGTATATCAAAGGTTTCATATTCCATGAGTTTGAGGAGAGGAAAAGTTAGTTGCATTGATGAGTCTTGTGTAAGGCTATATATTGAAGATAAAGCTCTATGCTATTTAACAAATTTGTATGTGTTAGATTATATTAAATTATTTGGTATATGTCTTAGGTTAAGATTTACTTTATGTGTTGTAATAATTGCACATGGGTGCATAATATTTAATAATGTAAATGTGCACATTTTTCCATGTGTACATGAGTCCATAGAATAGGAAGTTGAATAGTCTAGAAGTGGGAAGGCCAAAAGTGCTTCATGTGAAGAGTCACATTACATTATATATACATGGTAATGTGGAGATGTTGGACATTTTGAGCTTATTTAGTTGTCATTGATGTCAAGGTGAGAAGTCGTCATTGATGTCAAGGTGAACACATGAAGTTATCATTAATACCATGGAGTACACCATTATTGTCACCAGGAACAATGCAAAGAGTTGAAGAAAAAGTTGTAAAAATATTGTTTTATTATAGTTTTCATTAAAACCATGGTGGCAGAATAATATTCATCAAGTCAGTGAAGTACACGTTAAAGGTTTAAATTTCATCCCAAGGAAACCTTTAATTTTTATCAAAGTCAAAGGTTTATAAATATAATTTATAAAATTTAAATTATTTTAGAATTTAAATAATTTATAAATTATAAAAGGTTTTAAAAAGGAGCATCGACACCATCTTAAAGGAGCACCGATGTCATCTTAGTGGAGCACCGATGTCTATGGAAAAATGGAAAATCATGTATAAATACCATGCCAAAGGACATTAGAACTTACCCTTCTTTGATTATTTTATGCGATAAAAGAGAAAAATAATTTGTGTGATTATTGAGGAAGAAGATGAACTCGTGTTGTTTTTAGCACCAGGGAAAAAGATGAAAAGGTAGGAGAAGGCCTCACTACCATAGGACACAGTGGTCCATTGGTAGTGCACATTTTGTAAGAGCGTTGGGAGTGGAAGTATCCACGATCGATTCACGTGGAGTTGGGTGTTTGTCTTGAGCGCCAAGGGGAAAGTTTTTGGGATATGCTCGTTTTGAGCACCAGCTTAGGAGAAAGAGCACAAAGTACTCCTAAGATTTAAAATGTGCATCTAGCACATGCAGTGGTTAAGCCTATGACTAGAGTGCTCACGAAAGCAGAGATTGTGGGTTCAAATCCCACTAGTGGAAAAGGTATTTTTAATTAAAATTTTATTTTCCTAAGGTTTTCTATAAAGTGCTATTTGGAGTTATAAGAGTTTATGGAATATTATTTGATTGATAATTGATTTATGTTATTTGAAGTTATAAGGGTTTATGGAAGATTGTTTGATTGATAAATTATTTTATTTGGAGTTATAAGGGTTTATGGAAGATTGTTTGATTGATAATTGATTTATGTTATTTGGAGTTATAAGGGTTTATGGAAGATTGTTTGATTGATAATTGATTTATGTTATTTGGAGTTATAAGGGTTTATGGAAGATTGTTTGATTGATAATTGATTTATGTTATTTGGAGTTATAAGGGTTTATGAAAGGTTATTTGATTGATAATTTAACTATGTTATTGGAGTGGATTTGATTTTTTCCAAAGTTCTTCTTGCCATTAAAATTTTATTTAAAGAGGTTTTGAGTTAATTTTGGTGGATGTTGAATTTATTTTTAATTGGGATATTATAAGGTGTTATTTTGAATATATTATATGTATGTTGATGGTTGTTTTTAAAATAGGAGTGATAAGGTGTAATTGAGTTTTTACATTACATTGTGAGAAATATTTATCTTCTAACCTTTTTGAGCTTGGCATGTAAGTGTTTATGGTTGTGACAGATTTATGAGAGCACTTCATCATAAAGGAAAAGGTATGAGTACATTCTTCCATAGATGAGTTGATTTTTTGGTTTTCTGAAAAATAAGTTTGGAGTGAAAAGGACTTGTTTAGGGTTTCCTATTGAGTGTGTTGAGTGAATGCTTCAAGGTTTCCTGGAATAAAGAATTGTTGTTAAAACCTTGTTTGATAAGCATTGTTGTTGAAGCCATTGGTTGTATAAAAAACTTGAACTAGGGTTTGAGTACCATTGTTATATGAGAGTTGTTTTATAAGCATTGTTGTTGAAGTGAATTATTGAGTGAAGAACTTGAACTAGGGTTTGAAAAGAACATGAGGATCATTTTTATGTGAGATTTGTTGTTGAGCATTGTTGGAAACATTTTGAGTTGATATACTTGGACTAGGGTTTGTAAGTAAGTATTAGTTCATTGAGTAATTGGTTGATTATAGTTGGTTGAGCCTAGTCAAGTGGATGTGTGAAGTGATTTTTCAAGTTCCATAAAACAAACTATTCTATATTCTGAACTGTGTTGAGAAAGTGATTGAGCATTGAGTTGAATTTGAAGAATATTGAGTCTCTAACAATTCTTCTTATGTTTCTAAGAGAGTGATTGAAAGTAAATGATAATTGTAATTAGTATACAACATATTGAGTCTCTAAAAATTCTCTTTATGTTTCTATGATATTGGAAAAGTTTTGTGTGGACTTGTTGAGCAGATTTGAGGTAAGTCTTTGAGGAGAATTGTGGACTGATTTTGTGTGAAATTTTTTGAAATCTTACAATACATGTTTGGATAATTTCTTGAGAGGAATTATTGATCAGATTTGGACAAAGTTCTAGAGAGGATTTGTAGAGCAGATTTGAGCAAGTTCTAGAGAGGACTTGTGGAGCATATTGAGCAAGTTCTAGAGAGGACTTGTAAAGAATATTTGAGCAAGTTCTAGAGAGGACTTGTAGAGCATATTTGATCAAGTTCTAGGTAGAACTTGTGGATAGATTAGTGTGAGATTTTGTAGAATATTACAAGGCAAATTTAAGACAAGTATTTGAAGTTTGATAAGACTTCAGATCAGAGTTGATTGATTTGTTCAAACCTTGAGATAAGGTTTAGGGTATATCTAGTAGAATTGAGTCAATATTTATGTTAAGGGTTGAGGACGGAGATCGAGGACATATTTGTGCTAGATTGAAGGACTATGTTTAGTGTATATTTGAGAGCAAAATTTGGTGTAGATTTGAGGATAAGTTTATTTCAAACCAGATATAGAGATTGAGTAGATTTGTGATAGACTAAAGGACTGTGTTTAGTGCAAATTTGAGATAGAGCTTTGGAGGTTACAGAGAAGAGAGGATAGTAATCTCTAGAAGATAGAGATCCATTATCTAGGGTAGTGAGGACAAGTCTTCTGAGTGGGGATAAGATTATTTAGTGGATAGAGATCCACAAGCCAATGTAGTGGAGGTAGTAGTCTTCTAGAGGATCACCAGCCAGAGTAGAGGAGAAGGAGTTCTCCTATGGATAGAGGTCCATGAACTTGATTTGGGGGATTGGTATCTCCATTGGACAGAGGTCCATAAATATTGTAATAGGGAAATGATTCCCAAGAGATTGATTGAGAAAATTTTAGTGAAATATTTTCTTTGTGGAGTAGCCCACATTGGGTGAACCACGTAAATTGTGGTGTATCTATTGTGTGTGGTGATTTGTGGATTACTTTGATTACTACTATTGATATTGCTATATTTATATTGCATAATATTTATTAGGAAATAAAAAGTAAAAAATGTTCTTATACTGTTCACCCCATCTCTCAGTATAAGCTTGTGTTATTCAATTGGTATTAGAGCAAGTTTCTTCAAAAGAGTTTAACAACTTGAAAAAAAAGCTAACAAGAACACAATGGATTCTAAGAATGTGTCCTTAGATAATTTAGCACTAGTATTTGATGGAAGTGAATATATATATATTGGAGTATGAGAATGAAGATCTACCTGATGGCACTTGGCAATGAAATTTGGGAAGCAGTTGAATTTGGATACGATCCCTTGATTAATCCTCCTACAGATAAATAAGGTAAGCTCCTACAACATTATAATTCAAAATAAATGAATACACTTTTGAGAGGTTTGCATAGAACAGAGTATATAAAAGTTATGAATTGTCAAACTGTAAAATAAAAGTGAGATAAATTGCAAAATATTTATGGAGATAAAAGTGTCAAGAAAGAAAAGATGTGAAATCTCAAAGGACAATTTGAAGAATTAAGATTGAAGGATGAGGAAAACATTAGTTCTTACCGACTTTGAATTGATGAAGTTGTTAATGCTATGCAAGGACTTGGAATGAAGATTAATGAATAAGATGTTTGTGATAAAGTCTTAAGAACTCTTTCAAAGAGATTCAATGAAAAATGTTTTGCTATATAAGTGTCAATAGATGGTGATACTTTGACAAGAGATATGCTTCTTGGTATGCTTAGATGAAGAAGATAACTATGGTAGAAGAGATAAGGAATATAGAATATCTAGAGATCTAAAATTTGTTAAATATTTCAATATCAGGGTTATGCATAAGGGGTCGGTCCCAAAATATATTTATAAAATCAAGGCAAATTGTATTGGAATCCTGGAAAAATTTGTAGAAGTATACATGGTGAATTGCATTTATTTGTCTCCAAATATTTTCAAACCGTGGTGAATTTCATTAATTTATCTCCAAAAATTTTCAAACCACGATAACTTTTTTTGTTTTGGGGGCTATGAATATCAGTTTGCAAAATATAAAAATGTATGACATACTTAAAAGCTTTAGGCTGATATGAAAGACTTTAGACTGACAACACATGCATGTTGATCAGTTGCAGGAATGCTGATCGGCTGTAGGCATGACGATCGGTTGCAGGTATGCCAATATACTATAGAAATGACGATCAATTGTAGGCATGATGATTGGTTGTACGAATGCTAATCAGATGCAAGAATGTCAAGAAGCTATAGGCATGGCGAGCTACTGTAGGCATGGCGATCGACTACAGGCATGATGATCAACTACAGGAATGTCAATCAACTACATGTATGACAAGTGATTGTAGGCATTATGATCGGTTGTAGGTATGATAGACATAGCTTTGCAACTAATCGATTTATTACGATAGAATCAACTCTGCAACCAATTGACTTACACTGATAAACATGACTCTATAACCAATCCAGTGTAGGAATGTCGATCGACTATAGGAATATTGATTGGTTGCAGGCATGATGAGTGGTTGTAGGCATGATGATCGATTGCAGGTATGACAGACACAACTCTGCAATTGATCGACTTATTCTGACATACATGACTTTGCAACTGATCGACTTACATCGATAGACATGACTCTACAATAGATCATCTTATGTCGATAGACATGACTCTACAACTAATCATCTTATACCGATCATCTTGCATCGATCGACACTCCTCTACAACCGATCGACTTATTTTGACAAACACTCCTCTACAACCTTCTCAAGTTTTTCATTGTTTCAGAGCTATTTTTGAGTTAGAGTATTTTTGATGTATGTTTATCGATACCTAGTACATTATATATATGGGTAGTATATGAGGCGATTTGGGCAGGAAAAATAAATCATTTATAATTTGAAGGTGATTTGGGTAGGAAATATAAAATCATTTATAATTTAAAGGCGGATTGGATGGAAAAATCAAAATCATATGTAATTTGAGGTATGCGAATTAAAATAAAATTAGTTTCATGATTATCAATGACGGGCGAATTTACCCCAAAAAAACTTCCACCTCGTAAATTTTGGACGAATGGGCCCTAGTGAAAGGATCCAATATTAACCTTTTCAAAATTTTAAAAATCCTAAATAGAGCCAATTTATGATATTTCATGCTTATGCATAACCCTCGTTTCAATTGTGGAAAGTATGAACATTTTAACAAATTGTCAAGAAGCTAAGAATAACAATGGTGAAGAAAAATAGGATCATAGTAATAGGGAATCAAAAAGATACAGGCACCAAAAGAAAAGCAAGGATGGACAAAGCAGATAAGAAAAGAAGTTCTTACAAAGGTAAAATAGGAGCTACTATGCAGATAAGGTAAGTAAGTACTCAAGTGATAGTGATGCTAGTTTTTCATACAATTATTGAGATGAAGTCCTATTTATGATTGAAGAAAAAGAACAAGTTAAGAAAAGGGCTCTAGTAATTCTTAAGTGTTTTATATGTGGTAACTTTGGACATCTTGTAGATGATTGTACAAGGGATGGTTATAGTTTCAGTGATGATGAATATGAAGATACACTTGAAGGACAAGAATAGAATATTCTAATGACACTAGAAGAAGGAGAAGGTGATCCTATAGAAGATATACCAACAGAGAATAAATATGTGGACAAAGGTAAACAAATAGAGGAATATTTAGAAAAGGATGGATATGATCTCAAGGGAGAACTTATTTATGCCCTTGAAATGGTAAAGAAGGTAAGAAATCAACATTCTAAACTTGAAATTCAGTTTCAAGAATGTGATGAAGAGAGAATATTGCTTATAGAGGACTTAGAAAAATCAAAGGCTAAGGCAAAAAGGTTCAAGGATAAGTTAGAAGCAAAGATCTTATAATGTGAAAAGATAGCACAAGAAGTGGCACTACTAAGATAAGATTTATAAGACTCCAAGGTCAACCTAAAAGGGTTCAAAAATATCTCAAAGAACTTGGATAAGTTCATCAAGACACAAAAGCCTACATCAAGCGAAATAGGTCTTGGATTTGAATAGGTTCAAAATAAATGGGAAGGAGAGTCAACCTCAAGTTTTGGAGGAGAATAAAATTTATATGAAGATATTTCAGAAGAAGACAATGTAAAAGAGAGTGAGAAATCTGAGGATGAGTTGGATAATAGAGAGTTCAAAAAGAGTAGGAACAATGCACAAAGAAGATACAAATGGAACAACAATAAGAATAGGTCAAGAGAGACTAAGAGACCAATGAGGTCAAGATAAGAAAACTTCAATGGAAGATGTTTTTCATATCACAGGTTTGGGCACATGGCTTCACAGTGTAGGACACATGAAAGACATGAATATGGAAACATATAACTTTTCCATGGGTAGTTCTACTCATGTAATCAGTTTGGTCACAAGGCAATGAATTGAAGAGTTCAAGAAAAAAAAGATATGGCTTCACTAGAAGAAATCCTAAGACATTTGTACCTCCAAGGAATAATAACATTAATTGTTATAAGTGCAATAATGATGGTCACATGACAAAGTGGTATAGAGTAGACATTCCAAAATCAAGAAGGAATAGGAACAAGAACATGAACAGGAACATGAACATGAACATGTATATGAATAGGAACAGGAACATGGATAGGAATGTAGACATGGATAGGAACGTGGAAAAAAATAGTCAAAGGAATTAGAAGGATCAGATAAGAAGAATAGAGGATAAAGGTAAAAAACAGTGCTTTCTGGGAGTAGAAATACTCCCACCTCAAAATTAGCCACCTCAAGAGAAGGTGTGGGAGGCGCTAAGCTAAGAGGCTCATTCTTAGCCCCAATCCCCAAAGGTGACCCTTTTCCATTGATGTCAAATGGAAGATATTTGAGTAATGGCGAGATATTTGGTATTTGAGAAAGCATTGAGCCATGGGGAGCAATGTCCCAAGGGAGCAAAACAAAGGAAAGGTCAAGTTTCTAGTAAAAATAATTTGGGTTGCTATCAATGACAAAGGGGGGGATTGTTGGACATTTTGAGCTCATTTAGTTGTCATTTATTTCAAGGTGAGAAGTCATCATTGATTTCAAGGTGAACACATGAAGCTATCATTAATACCATGGAGTAAACCATTATTGTCACCAAGAACAATGCAAAGAGATGAATAAAAAGTTTTCAAAATATTGTTTTATTATGGTTTTCATTAAAAACATGGTGGCAGAATAATCTTCATCAATTCAATGAAGTACAAGTTAAAGGTTTAAATTTCATACCAAGTGTATCGCTCCAAATTTTTTGCATCCTTACCTTCAGGATATAGGATCTGCGCCCGAAAGGGGGATGCGAGAAGGATGGGACAATACCTCGGACTGAGAGGCCCTTTGAAGGTCCCGCCTCTCGGGGGAGGGGTATAAGGGTGAATTTTCAACGGATGGTGGGTTCACCAGGAAACTTTTGAGTGGCAGTTTCCACACCTAGGTTGATAGTG
The DNA here is from genome assembly GCA_028583015.1 of Wollemia nobilis. NCBI lineage: Eukaryota > Viridiplantae > Streptophyta > Pinopsida > Araucariales > Araucariaceae > Wollemia > Wollemia nobilis. The sequence continues at coordinate 16,857 of JAQPPZ010016605.1, forward strand.
GGTTTGATGTGTTCATTTTGTACTTTAATCATTCAATTCCTAGGTTTTGCCAAGATGAATCTAATCTATTCTATATGTCAATGCTGATTTTTATGGATTTAAAAAATATGCATAAATGCTAAACATAGAGAATGTGTAGAATGGGACAGAACATACCTGATTTCAGATGTCTGATGAAGATTCTAAGTTTTGTAGCAGTCTAGATCGCCTCAACTCGTACATAATCGTCTGAGATCAGACAAGATCGTTGTCAATCTAAAAAATTCATCAGATGAATTCGTCAAAAACCTGCAATCACAGGAATAGATACAAAATACCCAAGATACAACTGCAAAAGCAAAGGGGAATGATAGAAATAACAACAAACATGCCTAAATAATAGATTCAAATAGCAAACAAGAGAAATGCAGCAGATTTAATGATTGATTTTAACTTTATCATGCGGTTATGCTAAATGAGGTGAACTCCAAGATGCATAAATATAATAACTAAGATAATGTATAAAGGAATGCAAAAAATGATAAAGAGATGCAAACTCTGGACTCTAATTACCCCCAATATGGACTATAGTCGGGATCACCTCCAATCATACAAGATCATTTGTGCTCCTCGATAGGATCATCCGAAATCGTCTGGAATCGCTTGCGATGATCCGAGCTAGCTTCGACTGAAAAATAGTAAAGTTCCTGCAAGAAAACACGAAATGTAGAATGCAAATGATGGTGTGAGGATGCTTTGAGGTACATGGAAGTTCAGGGGGTTTAAGCAGAGTTTTAGGCAGAGATTCAGGGAGAATCAGGGGGATAAACTAAGAAAATATCAATTTATATAGGATTAGGGAGAGGTTAGGAGGTTGGGGATCATCCCAATCTAGGAGATCTCCAATGGGGGAATCTCCAACTGCACAGACGCACTTCTGCCCAAGTTGGAGAGGCTATTGAAACAAAAGCTAATTATGAAAATTCGTTTTTGGGATGAAATCGTCTAGACGTTCTGTTCTGGATGAATTCGTCAGATCTGGGACGATTTAGTCTAATCTGCGATGATATCATCCAATGGTCAAAAAAAATCCTAAAAATGGCACAAAAAACAAGGGGAGCGGGTAACAGGTGGTTAACAGGCAGTTTGAGGTTAAAATTTGAATTTTTATCTTTTTACTAAGGTTTAACTGTGCCAATTTTAGGGTGCTACATTTTGCCCCCTCTTTAGCAAATTTTTTGAAGAAAATGCATTAAATATGAGTTCTTCCCATTTTACGAGAAAGCAAAAATGTACTCAATTTTCTAGATGATGATTCTTGGTTGAATCGTACGACTGCTGACTATGGTGCCCCCTCCGTGTTTTTACCCAAATCGAACGTTTGAGGTAAAAGCACAAAAAAGCAAAAATAAATAAAAAGAAAGTTGTTTTTAAATAAAATTAAGAAAAATAGGGTAAAACCCTAATTCATTTTTACTGTTCATTTTTTCTATGCTAGAGCTCTATAGACAAAAATGGTTGAGACAGCGCACAGAGTGACAGAGGTCTGGTGCAGGCTACGGGTAAGGATCTAATCCTATTAGATTAGGTTTGAATTTAATTTGTGTAATTTTTTGTTTTAAATTTTGACTGTTTGGGGCATCATGACCATTTTTAGGCCGTCAACGACGTTGGGATGAAATTGTCCCTATTTCATCGAAATCGTCCCTAGATCGTCGATTTCGTCGGAGGGCAAAATTGGTGAACTAGGGGCGATCCCGTCCAACAAGGGGTGATCCCCAAGTTGCGAAATCGAAGATGATTTCATCCTACAAAGGATGATTTTATCCAATTTGGGATGATATCATCCAATGGTGGACGATATCATCATTTTTATGAAATTTTGCTTTGTTTGAAATGCATTTAATTGATTTTAATAATTGTTTATTAATGAAATTTTGTTGTTTTATTGTTTGTTTTGCAGAGGGGATTACTAAATAGTTGAGAATGGAAATACGGGGGACTAAGAGATGACATATCCGTGCTCGACTAGGCAGAGCGTGATCGACTAGCACAGGTCTGGCTACAGCATGTGGCAGAGATGCCACAAGTACCAACGAACATGGGGCTACTGAAATCCCTAGCAGAGAGGTGGTATCTAGGGTCATCTTGCTTTTGGTTACTAATAGGGGAGATGGATCCCACACTAGAGGACATATGGAGGATCATGAGGATCCCCATACAGGGATGTTTTATGACTCCTACGGCCAATCAAGGCTAGGCTATGATGAGGTTGAGCGGAGACCCGAGCTTCACCTTGGAGAAGGGCGAAGTGAACATCGAGTCTCTAAGGTAGATGCCTGGGGCATCTAGGTTGACTCGAGTTTTTGCAAGGGTGGTAGGTGGCTTATTTTTGTGCCACCAAAGCGGGTGCAGATTACCATGGCTCCTATCAGATGTGGTCTATGACATGAGAGACCATGGATACAGGTTTACATGGGGTAGCTTTGTACTATGCCACTTGTATAGGATCCTACATGGGGTCATATACAAGGTAGGTCGATGTCTGGTCTTGACATTGCTACTACAGGTTTGGTGTTGGGAGCACATCATGGTACGAAGGTTGATAGGGCTCCCACTGATAGGGGTTGACCAAGAGAGGCCTTTGGTTTTCTATTTGTGGCTATAGAGGGGGTCACAACGATGGATAGATCTGTTGATGTCATAGAGGTTGCTAGACGACCTCATCCCAAACCAGATCACCTAGAGGCCATGGTGAGAGCACCCAAGGTGGACAGAGGATGGGCAGGAGGAGGCTCGCATCAGGCGATTCTACTGGATGAGGATGGAGCAGGGAGAGGTAGAGTTCCACCACTACGACTAGGTTTTATGATAGTTCGGTCTATATGTAGACACCAAAACAGCACCAATCCGATTAAGTGACTACAAACACTGATCGCATTGATATACACAGCTTTCAGGGCAGCCCTCAGAGGTCAAACAGTGGTCCTAGCCACTCACATTGCAGTTTAGAAGGTCAGAAAGTAAACGGAATAAAGATGGTCGTTTTAGCGAGCCTTCACAAAAACAAAGTCAAAACAAGTCTTCATCAAGCGAGCCTTAGTCAAAAACAAAGTCAAAACAAGCCTTCACAAAAACAAAGCAAGAACAAATCTTAAGCAAACTTCAAATCGTGGCAAACTTTAGGAGCAAAGGAAGTTCGGCCTTAGGCGTCGCGAAATCGCGACGTCGCGAAATCGCGACGTCGCGAAATCGTGACACTTCGGGGCTCGAGGGGAACCTCGCCCGAAGTGTCGCGATTTCGTGACACTTCAGGGCTCGAGGGGGAACCTCGCCCGAAGTGTCATGATTTCGTGACACTTCAGGGCTCGAGGGGAACCTCGCCCGAAGTGTCACGATTTCGTGACACTTCAGGGCTCGAGGGGAACCTCGCCCAAAGTGTCACGATTTCATGACACTTCGGGGCTCAAGGGAACCTTGCCCGAAGTGTCACGATATCGGTGACACTTCGGGGCTCGAGGGGAACCTCGCCCGAAGTGTCGCGATATCGCGACGTCGCGATATCGTGACACTTTGGGGCTCAAAGGGGAGCCTTGCCCGAAGTGTCGCGATATCACGACATCACGATATCGTGACACTTCGGGGCTCAAAGGGAGCCTTGCCCGAAGTGTCACGATATCATGACACTTCGGCGTTTAAAGGCGGACTTCAGTAGACTTGCATCAATCAAAGGCGGACTTCGGCATTGACCAAGAAGAAGCAAGCATTAACATGACTCAGTGACCGTTGGGCACGTGGCAGTCAGAGACAGTCATTTATGGCTTTTGCTTGTGCATGCACGCGTAGGTGGGCCGATTGACAGTTAGCGAACTATTGCCAGAGCAGTCACGTAGGCCCTAATCAAGGCGGAGTCTCTTCTCGGTTGAGAAGGCATGACCGCCACGTGGCACCCCTGCGTGCCCCTTTCAGAGAGAGACCCCGTGGGTCTATAAAAGCGATGAACTTTCCCGTTCACAGGAGGTTAACGAGCATTTTGAAAAACATGACGAAGTGCTGTTAAATCCAGGACCCGATTGCATTCCGTTTGGACTGATTTTCCAGACCTTAAAGCCCGATATTGGATTATATTAATCCACCAATTCGCCGACACTCCATTCCTTCAGATTTTGAGCCTATCCCTAGTGGATTGGCGTCGAAATCACGTTTCATCGGGGGCGGCCCGTTTGGGCACCCTACGCACGTTCCCTAGTCAATATAACATATTTGCTGTTGTCGAATATATATTTGTTGTTTCAAAAATGTTTGTTGTATAACATATGTTGTTGTCGAATATATGTTAAAATAGTTCACGTTTTATGTTTGCGAATATGTTTCGAGTTCGAATGTTTCAAAACAGTTTACGTTTTCATGTCGGATATATATATTGCAATCAACCGTGTTAGAATGATATATATATATTAAGATAGTCATCGGATATAGCACGTCAGCAATTGGTTACAGGCAGCAACTTTCTTTGTGAAGCTCGACAGCAGAGAATAGTTATTCTAAATACATCTGGCATTGCATTTTAGCTTGTTCAAATTGCATTATATTTTCGATCGCGTATTGTCTTGCAATACATTCTATCCATTGTGTTGCAGGTATTACTAAACGGGTTGCTATTTTTTGTTTGAACGCAGGAAGAACAACAAGAAGCGAAGACTCATTGACACCAGCGACGGCAATACGTTGGCCCGCCCACTTTGCATGTGGGCATGCGGAAAGAAGACCATTATTCATGATTGTAACTGAGAATGTATAACCGAAAAGATGTATTGTAACCGAGAATCGATTAATATATAAAGGGCTGTGCTCCTACTTTCTCTGTATATTTGGTCTCAATTTGATTACGTTCTCTCATTTTATGCATAGAGTTAATTTTGTTCTTATTACATCTGAATATCGCTTCCTTCCGGAATCTCATGCTTTCAATGGCGATCACGGTGGGACCGTTCCCAGATTTTTAAATCACAGAAACTAATCCGATTTGTTGTGTTTGTGCTTAACAGGTACCGTTTTTTCAAGCCGAAGGTCAGAAACAGCAAGTCCGGGCAGAAAAAGGAGGTAAGGAGGTAAAGTTCTAAAACTGTCCTCGTCATTTTCTGCTGTGTTATTTCTGTTTATTTTATTTGTTGATTTTTTTACTTTCATTTTTTTTTAATTATTAAAGAAAGGTAGTCAATTTTCTTGCTTTATAAAAAAAAAAAAATTCAAATTTCTACTTGTTGTTTTCCGGTTTGTAGTATTTGTGTGGCATAGGGAAAGTTTCTTTTTGCTGCTTGTTTCATTTTTTAAAAATAAAATGAACCACACACACTGCACGTGGTAAATTAAACCAAGGAGCTGGTCGTAAAACCCCAGCCCTTGAGCAAGACCAACGGTGGGTTCATCACCACCTTGGCTTAGCTTTGCATCCATTTCCCCGATTGTCACTGTTGTTAGGCGTAAATCCTGATGAAAGCTGACCGAGTGTTGTTGGGGTGATTCCCATGCACGCGAGGATAAGTCTTCTATGGTAGGTGTCATTAACAGGACAATCCCCCCTTTCGTACCGCCTATGTTCCACGTACCATCTGCTCTCACGTACCTATAGTTTCCCTCTCGTAAGGGCGGGTATATAGAGAGGTTGGTATATCGGTCCGGCAATGGTATATTGAAGGGGCGACCATTTATGGGAGTCATATGAGCCAACATTATGCATTTAAACGTTCTCCAAAAATTGCAAAAACAAAATAAAACATCAAAATGCACTAAACCAGTTTAGGACACACTATCAATCCTTAAAAGAGATAATCACGGTTTTGTGTATGTGTGTGTTCATTTTTGCTTAGTGTAAACAAAAAGATAAATCATCATAAACGAGATAAAATCTGCTTAGAGAGTAGAGAAGCACCACAATGGTGTACACCCGTAGCCAAGCCCAATCAAGGGCAGACGCTGCGGAAGGTGCACAAAGAGAGGGCGCTAGTCGCCTTCGCTTTAGCCCTGAGGACTTGGCCATACCGCCTTGGCGGTCTGGCCTACAAGAAAGTCCACATCAGGCCACTTCAAAAAGGACCTATTGGGAACCTCCTCATTGGGGTATGCCCATTCAACACAGCCCCTTTCGGGAAGATGCTTTGCATGTAGATCTTAATGTAAATAGACAACCACCTCTTGAGGCTAGATCTGAGTGGCCGCAGCACGATGAAGCGCTAGAGAGGCTTAGTGTCCATGAGGAGAGACAACGTGAATACGCTACTTCTTCCTTGCCTCACATTCGAACAGAAAGACAAAATCCAGAGCGTAGGGCTCTTTACACAGGGCGAGCCAACTCCGCCCGCCCCTTTCAAACCCATGAAAGGGAATACGAGGAAAGCCATCGCATTCCTCGAGGACAACAAACAGTGTGGGAACCTTGCGTTTTCGCACCTGCTAGGTATCATGATCATACATCGAGGCCAGAGCCTCAAGTAAATGTCGCCTACCTCGACAGAGGGAAGCAACCCATTGAAATTTTAGATCATCAAAATCGAGGCAAACACATAGGAAAAACATTTAAGCCTCCTTAGCAAACAAGAGCAGACCACGTTGACCCGGCAGTCGCCAGACATGCCGCCCGCCAAGCCCGAATCTCGTAGCTTGAGCAAGGTCATCAAGAGTTAGAGTACTTATACCGCCTGAATAAAGAGCGCATGCAGCGCGAAGCGGATGAGTTGCGCTATAAACTACCTGAGAGGGTGCCAACCCCTCGCACCCACAGAGAAGAACAATATGAGAGGCACAATCCTTTGGTGCAGGACAGGTCTCCGCGACCTCGTCAAGATTTGCCTCCGAGACCTTATAGACCCGAGAGGGAGGCCACTCCCCGAAACAATGATGGGTACCCTCAACGGGGACTCAATCAGGGTCATAGGTCTCACCGAGAGACTCCTCAAGAAGTTTATGAGGAGTACGAACCAAAAATAGAACGGGCCAAAATGCCCCATCAAGGCGGGAGGGCTGCCACTCGGCCACCCCCCCATAGGCCTCCAGTCTCCCATAACTCACAACGGGAGCAAACCAAAGAGGAAGAAATAAAATCTTTCGATGCATACAAGGCGCTATTAGAGCGTTTGGAATCTATGGAGACAAAGGCTTCTGGGCATCAAAAACCCACGTTGCGTCAACTCCGCAGCCATCCAGTGCATCCCTCAGTGCCTACACCTCTTTACCCTGAACACTTCAAGTTGCCTCAATTGGCAGTTTTTAAAGGTGAAGAGGACGCACAAGAACATGTCACAAGGTTCCTAAGTCAATGCTTCGGCATCCAAGATAATGATGCATTGTTGCTTAGAACTTTCATAACCACATTCGCAGGCCCTGCCTCGGATTGGTTCACACAACTACCCAAACACAAGCATAAACAACCTAGATCAATTAGTAGATGCGTTTCTTGAACGCTTTGCCTTCAACACAAGAAAGAAGGCATCACTTAGTGATCTGGCCAGCCTCAGGCAATATGAGGAAGAAATAATGGCAGCATACGGGAATCGATGGAGGGCTTTGCTTTCTAAGCTACCCTACCGTCCCCCTATGTCTGATCTTACACAGATGTTTGCACGGAGTTGCTTAAAATCAATCTCTGGTCTATTGTTGCTGCAGCAATACGACAACTTAGAAGAAGCTTTGGCGCAAGCCAGAGTTATAGAAGAGATTAAGATAGGCGAAGGCGCAATCGCCAAGCCTAAAAAGAAAGAGTGGAATAAAACCACTAAAACTGGGACAACGCAATCACAACCCGCTACGGTTAACCAAGTTGCGATAAATGCTCCCAAGCCTATGCAAGAAATGCAGCCCCAAAAGGCTAATTACCAGGCAGTGCCTCCTAGTTACGAAAGAGATAATAAGAAACAGGAGCAGAATCAGCAGCGTCGCCCTAGGCAACAATTCACCCCTTACACGGAGTCCAGGGACTCCCTATTTGACCGCTTGTCAGTGGCAAATTTAGTTACCCTTCCAGAGATCCAAACTGTAGACCCTAACGCTCCCAAGCCTAAGGGATACAAAGAGGAATTGTATTGTAGATTCCATAGGAGAAGGGGACATGATTTAAATGGATGCTAGAAATTTAAAGGATTAATCCAAGATCTAATCGACAATAAAACATTGGCCGTGGACAACCCCATAGCGCCAAACAATCAACAAATGGGGGTATTCAAGGACCCTTTGCCTGCCCACGAGGCACAGGCAAAACCTCTCCAGATTAACGAGGTGCGACAGAATCTTCCCATGCAAGGATTTGTGGGAATGATTAGCATAGTGACACGGAACAAAAAGTACCCAGCAGCTGCCCCCGAGGTAGCCACGAGGGAAGTTCCAACGACGTCGCAGCCTCAGCAATGCCCTATGCAAGTACCTCCGCCTAGACCCGAGGTCACGATACGGACCAAACTCACGTAGAGTTTGCGGACCACATCGGCTAGGCTATCCATTTACGAGCTTATTCAATAGTCAACACCTCATAGAGAAGCTCTTATGGAAATATTAAAAGCCATCGAATTACAGCCTCACGAAGCAAATTCTTTCAACAACTTCGTGGGACATGTGAAGAGATGTACGGAGCCGGTCATCACCTTCAGAGAGGATGAAGTCAAAGCAATATCGAATGACACGGCAGATCCACCCCTACACGTTGTTGCGCGGGTCAACGGGATCCCGTACAAGAGAGTGTTGGTAGATACTGGCTCGTCCAGTAACATCATTACCACGGTAGCACTAAAACATTTAAAGTTGTCAGCCTCTCATATCATAGCCTCCACGTACACATTGCGAGCTTTCAATGATGCAATATGCTCGACAGTCGGCACAGTTGTTCTACCTATCCATGTAGGACAAAAGACAATACCAACATTGTGCCATGTGTTGGAAGGCGAGATGGCTTACAATATACTGCTAGGGCGGCCTTGGATCAGGGACATGAAGTGTGTCCCTTCGATCACCCACCAGTGCTTAAAGTATGCTTTTGAAGGAGAAATACATGTAGTCCCGATGGACTTAGAACCCTTCAAGTATTGCAATGCGGTACAATTAATGCCTCAATCGACCCTCCCTTCAACGCATTTGGATTTCCAGTTAAATCCATCTAAACAGGGTCCAATACCGCAGGCACCACCGGTGACCAAAATAGCAAAATCCCAACCAGGTGAGTCTTCATCATCTGCTCCTTCATTACCAACGCCACCTGTCATGGCTAAATAGAAGGACAAGGGAAAACAGATCATGGAAGAGGCTCCACCCCTAGAAGAGGGGTTGCCCACAATATCAACGATATCAACAGAGGAAACACCTAGCACCACGGAAGCTGAGATTCCTAAACCACCAAACATGGAATGGACTCAGGAAGGACTCCCGTTCCCTCCCTCCCAAGCATCAACAATCATTGTTGAAATGGCCAGTACAGGCCTGGGGGAGTACATAGTGCAGAATGTTGTGGCAACGCCCGCATTAGAGTCAGTACAGGATATGGGGAGACCTCGCCTTCCCATAGGAACAGTTGTTCCTCTAGGTCACCCACCCAACCAGACAAATTTTGTGTATGGGGGCCTTGATCATGGTCTTGAACCATGCAAGCAAAAGGAAGCAGACGAAGAGCCTTTTGTTGAAAACATCAACTATCTGTCAAACCCAGACTTTGCCCTAAAATATCTCGGCCAATGCAATTGGCATGGATACGGGCTAGGCAGATATGAGCAAGGGATGCGGGTCCTTTGCCAACCAAGATATCAGATGCCATATGATAAGTCAGGAGTAGGGTTCAACCACCCCCTGCCCTTAGACATCTTGGTCAAAAATATGCAAGGCCTAGAAATAGGCAACAAGGGGGGATTGGCACCAGATCTTTATGCCAACCCGAATACAGAATATACATTGGGAGACTACCTCCCATGGTCAACAAACACCCTTGGAAACAATAGTAATCCCTCTCCTTTGCTAGAGAGAGGCGAAAGTTCGGACATTAATCCTCAAAGAGAACATCAACGGCTTTCGGACATCTTTTTGAAGCTATTCCCCTTAGAGGTTCCAGTTGAATCAATACAGTGTCAAGAGGATCAGGTCCCTCCACCAAGAGTGGAACAACCGCAATGGGACCAGATTAACTTACTGGAACAAGGAGAGTCCTCAATGTCGCAAGTAACAGTTGCTGAAGAGAATGAACATTTTTGGGCCTCCGAAAGTGATTCAGAAGATGAGACTGAGATGGACTATCTCAGACATGCGCGACGACATTACCACCCTTTAACTCATGAAGATCTAATGGGACAAATGGGCATAAGGTTAGGGCATGAATGGTGGGTAGACCCAGCGAGGTGGGACCAAGTGTTGGATCCATGGCTCCAAATTCATGATGAGCACCGTCCACCTCGAGACCCTATCATGACAACAGTGCCGAGGGAAGACCCTGTCCTCCTTTCAGCACATAGGGCCGATCCGTTCGTGCCCGTTCCCCTAGAGCCAGATCCAGAGTATAGGGAGCATCTAGAAGAATCAAGTTATCACACCCACGGTAATGGAGACCAAATTCATTCCATCCACATGATCTCCATTGATTTGATCGCACCCATCCACAATCCGATCGATCCAACACGGTCATTGCATCTAGACATAGATGCCATCGACTAGGATCGCGTCAATTCACCTTTATCACCATCAGAGTACTGGCCTTTCGATGAAATGCCTCATTTTACCCCAGGGACAACTCAGGATATTTTTCAAGCTGAAGAGGAACCCGAGGTTCCCAATGCAGATCTAAATTCAGCTAATGATATCCATTTGATCCCGACTCCACATCAGTTGGAGGACGGATCCCACATGTCAGTCGAGGAGACGACTGATGTAGATATCGGCACAGATCCAATGAATCCATAGATTCTCAAGTTGGGGTAAGTCTTTCCCCCGAAGAGCAAGCCGACTACATTGCCCTTCTCAAAGAGAAGAAGGAGGTTTTTGCATGGTCGTACAAAGATATGCCAGGACTAGACCCACGACTAGTCACGCATAATTTAACGCTTGATCCGACAATCAAGCCTGTAAAGCAAAAACTACGTAAGATGCACCCAACAGTGGCCTTAATGGTCAAAGATGAATTGCAAAAGTTGTTGGATGCACAGTTTGTCATCTGCATGGATTATCCGCCATGGCTGTCCAACATGGTTCCCGTCAAGAAGCCCGACGGGAGGATTCGCATATGCACTGATTTTTGAGATCTAAACAAAGCGAGTCCTAAGGATGATTTCCCCTTGCCAAGCATCGACGCATTGGTAGACGCTACAGCAGGTCACGAAATGCTCTCCCTAATGGATGGTTTCTCAGGATACAATCAAATTCGTATCAATCCTGAAGACCAACTAAAAATGGCGTTCACAATGCCTTGGGGGACATTTTGTTATAAGGTCATGCCTTTTGGCCTTAAAAATGCTGGCGCTACCTACCAACGTGCCATGACATATATCTTCCATGATTACATGCACAAAACTTTGGAAGATTACATGGATGATTTGTTAGCCAAGTCCCTCTTGCGCTCAAATCATATCGATGACTTAAGCAAGATCCTCGATCGCCTCATGGAGCATAAAGTTAGACTAAACCCCAAGAAGTGCGTCTTTGGTGTCACATCTGGAAAACTCTTGGGTTTCATAGTCTCAAAGCGAGGCATCGAGGTGGACCCAAAGAAAGTCAAGGCAATCCTTGAAATGGTTCCCCCAACTACAATCAAGCAGCTCAAAAGTCTGCAGGGAAAGGTCGCGTCGATTAAACGCTTCATAGCGCAATTATCTGACAAGTGCCGACCCATGAACAAATTATTGCACAAGGGGGTTACATTTCATTGGGATGACGAGTGCCAATCAGCCTTTGACGAGATCAAACAATACCTGGTTTCGCCGCCAGTATTGGCACCACCTAGACCAGGAGTGTCGTTCTACTTATACATCTCAGCTACTGAGGTGGCACTGGGCGCCATGCTAGCCCAGAAGAATGAACTTCACAAGGAACAGGCTACTTACTATCTTAGCCGCACCCTGGTCAGTTATGAACTTAACTATGCATACGTTGAGAAACTTTGCCTGGCAGTGGTGTTTGCTACCAAAAAGCTACGCCACTACATGTTGAGCAACACTACGTATGTTGTGTCTAAGGAGAATCCATTGCGATACATGATGAGTCGTACTTATCATAGTAGTCGCACGACGAAATGGATCATGTTGTTGACGGAATTTGACATAGAGTTTATTGGACAAAAATCTATCAAAGGACAAGTCATAGCCGATCAACTAGCAGAGGCTCCTCTTGAAGACGATCAGCCTCTGGTCATAGAACTACCCGATGATGGGGTCTTCCATGTCTCAGAATCGCCAGATTTTGATGAGCCTGAGTCACAGGCCGACATAACCCTATTCTTCGATGGTTCTAAATGTGAGCAAGGTGGTGGCACGGGAATTGTATTCTTCACACCGCAGGGTGCTCCAATGCCCCTGTCATTTAAATTAAACTTCCCGTGCACCAACAACAATGCAGAGTATGAAGCCTTGCTCCTAGGTCTTCAGACAACAATCGCCATGAACATCAAACGACTGAATATCTTTGGTGATTCGCTGTTAATAGTCAATCAAGTCAAAGGGGTATATCAATGCAAATGCCCAGTCCTGCAGGCTTATAAAGCCCTTGTGGAAAAATTCCTGGCAAAACTTGAGTGGTATGACATCGAGGCACTCCCTCGATCATCGAATCATTTTGCGGACACAATGGCCTCCTTGGGGTCACTAATTCCGCAAGACCTTTTCGGTGATATGACAACCATTCAAGTCAAAACCTTATCGCAATCCACGATGGAGCGTGCAAGCTCAGACTTGACGCCAGGAATCCACATGATCCAGATTGAACCATCCTCGGATAAGTTCTCTCGAATTCGAGATCATCTGAAATGCGCCAATTGGGGGTCCTTGTTCTCCCCTACTCCCATTAATAGCAACACAACGCTATTCTTATAGGTTCTATCCCATTCAGCGTTTGCTAGGGATGAACTTCAAGAGGGATTGGTTGTTCATACTATCGAGGTTTTTGATCAACAGGACTGGTATTTACCCATCAGAGACTACCTCAAGTTAGGTAATCTCCCACTTGGATTGACTCATGCCGCAAAACGAGCACTCAAGCAGAAAGCGGCTAAGTATGTCTTGATAGGAGACATTTTGTATCGTCGCAGCTATGAAGGAATCCTCCTTCGTTGCTTGGACCAACAAGAGTCCACTTGGGTGATCGCCCAAGCGCACGATGGTACATGTGGTGGCCACTTCAGTGGTATGGCCATTGCAAAGTGCATTCTTCGCATGGGCTATTATTGGCCATCTTTAGAGCGAGATTGTTGCACCTATGTCAAGAAGTGCGTGAAGTGTCAACATCATGCCAATTTGATGCATGTACCTTCTCAGGCCTTGCAGACAGTCCAGTCTGCTTGGCCGTTCTCGTAGTGGGGCTTTGATCTAATTGGAAAGATCTCCCCTGTGTCGTCAGGCCATCACACGTTTATCATAACGGCCACAGAGTATTTTACCAAGTGGGTGGAAGCAATTCCGCTTACCTCTACGACAGGACCCCGCATTGTGGAGTTCATTTTGCATAACATCATATGTCATTTTGGTATTCCATCCAAAATAGTCTCGGATAATGGGACGCCTTTCAAGAACAAAGACGTGCGTGCTTTGACCACAAAGTACAAGATTCAGCACAGCTTTTCAACACCCTATTATCCACAGGCGAATGGGCAAGCAGAGGCGTCAAACAAAATGCTAGTTGCCATCCTTAAAAATACCGTCGCAGACAGTCATAAGGATTGGCACATTCAAATCCCACTTGCCCTATGGGCCTATCGCACTAGCATTCGGACACCCACTGGGGCCACTCCATTTTTGCTCGTGTATGGCTCCGAGGTAGTCATGCCTCTAGAGTTGGAGATTCCTTCCCTGCGCATATCAATGCAGGAGTTCATCGATGATGACTCTACGCGGCAGGCCCGGTTAGACCAGCTTACGTTGCTTGACGAACGACGCGTTAATGCTCTCGAGCATTTACGTATTTATCAAGAGCGACTTAAGAAAGCTTACAACATGAAAGTTCACCTCGGAGACTTTCGGGTTGGTGATTTGGTTTTGAAGGAAAACCAACAAAATTCCAGTTTGCCATCCCACCTAAGGGACAAGTTTGCGGCAAATTGGTTAGGTCCATATGTCATTGATAGCAAAATAGGACCCGGGACATACCGGCTAGCTTCTCTTGACGGTATCAAGGAAAAAGAACCCTTGAATATCAGTCATTTGCGACCATTTCATATCTAAGAGAGCCAAATCCCAAAAATGCTCCAAGGATTCTTGCAATCGCTTGGTCAATCCCAAAAGGCTCCAAGGATTCTTGCAATCGCTTGGTCAATCCCAAAAGGCTCCAAGGATTCTTGATGCTTGGTCAATCCCAAAAGGCTCCAAGGATTCTTGCAATCGCTTGGTCAATCCCAAAATGCTCCAAGGATCTCTAAAATCGCTTGGTCAATCCCAAAAAGGCTCCAAGGATCCCTAAAATCGCTTGGTCAATCCCAAAAGGCTCCAAGGATTCTTGCAATCACTTGGTCAATCCCAAAAGGCTCCAAGGATTCTTGCAATCGCTTGGTCAATCCCAAAATGCTCCAAGGATTCTAAAATCGCTTGGTCAAAATCCCAAAAATGCTCCAAGGATCCCTAAAATCACTTGGTCAATCCCAAAAATCTCCAAGGATTCTTGCAATCGCTTGGTCAAATCCCAAAAATGCTCCAAGGATTTCCACAATCGCTTGGTCAAAAAAATCAAGAAAATTCAAAAACAACACAAAAATCATCAAAAACAACAAAATTTTGCATCTCATTTCTAAGCATACTCAAATCCATCAATAGAGAGTTCTTCTCGCACTTCATCTTCATATTCACAAAATCAATCCATCAAAAATACAAAAATATGTAGCTGCATTAATGTATCAAGAGGTTCGTCTTTTAATGTATCAAGAGTTTTCGTGATTCAGTCATCCTTTTGCTCTTTAGCCATGTAATGTATCAAGTCAAACAGATTTTACGAAGGTAGAGTTACACTTGAAATACACCTTGTTACGTAGCATCCCAACACAAATTAAAACACATAAAAATTCCCAAGTTGTGTAAACGAAAGATGAAACCTGCACAGTAATCCAGGTCACCATAAGCGAAACGGTTATCTTGCTCATCCCCCTGTGCGAATGACCCCAAGAATGCTGAGAGTTGGCAAAAGGACAAGCATCCTCCCTACCCAATTCCCTAAGAATCCCTAGTCCTCAAATAGTTGCAAAACATCAAAAATTTGCAAAAAGTCAAAACATCAAAATTTGACATCCTACAGTGCACACATCAAAAGGCACAAACAATAGTGATTATCGTCACTCCATATCCCCAATCCCTTGCTCAAAAGAAAAACAAATCAAAATAAACAGTGATCTTATCACTACAAACGAGCAAGTATCCCAATACAATTGAAGAAAAGAAGGGAGTTGAACTTGAATCCCTGGAACTCTCAACATTCTAACAGGTCATGAGGCAAGCCTCGGTACTGGTTTGGTTGATAGCCTATCGGTCACTGGCGGTAAACTTCTCGCATGACGATATATCTATCACATTAACTTGTGTACAGATCAATATTTGCATGTGGATGAGCTAGCTTATGGTATCCTGGATAACACCGCAGATTAATCTAACTAAATACAACAAAGGAGTTAGTGGAGCTAATTAGGTGATCCTCGATACAGGTTCGGTTGAAAGCCCATCTGGCACTGGCGGTATCCTGACAAATACCACATAAATGAACTCAATTGCACACACAGGGATGTGAAATAGCTTGGTCAAAAACAAGTCCGATTCATACCTTGTTCAAAAGTCTTGTAAGATAAAGTACAGTCATGGCTAGTAAGTTAAAACCGTCTGAGTCTCAGAAAACCTTGGATACATTTCTAAACCAACTGCGCTACTTTTCATCCTTACAATACCATCAGAAAATACAAAAAAAAGAAAAACCACATGTATACATACAAAGTCATGCATCAAAGCAATCGCCTAAAAAGACAAAATAATAGAGTTCTAAACAGTCTATGGTGCCATAGCCAAACACCACAAAGTCCATCCATCCATTTCATTTCTGTATATCACATACATTTGCATTCATCACAACATATGCATCCATCAAAATAAATCAACATACAACAATCGCATTTATTATACCATATGCATCCATCAATATAAAATAGCATGCATCCATCAACATCAATCATTATGCATACCATAATATCATGACATACACAAAGAAAGAAAATCAAAACAACAAAAACATCATAAAAATGCAACACAAAAACCATAGCAATAAGTTTTCGGACACGAGTGCTCTTGCACTTAACCTCTTGGCATAGAAAATCGATGTCGGGGATCAAATTGTCACTTTCCCACTTCCCCAAGAAGGCTACCATAGCTGGACCGCTCCACGGGAAGACGGGTTTTTGATGATTTCACCCCATTATGGCATCACCAAAAGGGTTAACACCCACCAAAAATAGGTCCAAATGTCGGGAAATTGCACGTGCTTAAACGGTAAAACATCTAAAGGCACCCTAACCTAAGTCATCTTGGGTCAAGCGACTCGTCGCTTTTCTCACGAAGGTCATTCCCTCATCGATTCGTCGCTTGAGGGGGTAGTCACACTTAGTCACCAATCAACAAACACACACCCAATCGGGGCAATGGCATGCATTCAAAGAATCATTGACAAAGACAATCACGCTCCTGCTTGGGGCAGTAAACAAGCAATCATTAAATTGATCAAACACTTGGCATTCCCGAAGCATGAACACAAGGTTCCCTCTGTGGACAAAAGGTTACGCCCTTTGCCTAATCATGATTGATCAATGTCCAAGCTCAAGTCACACCTCACCAAAATAGGTTAACACTTGAAATCAAATTCCTTAGCTCGTCAAAAGCAAGGATTCAAGAATGCATGCCCTTTCCATACTTGGGGCATCAAAAGTTGGTTAGGTTACCAAGAAACCCTAATCATTAGTGCTTTGGTCATCTATTTTTGCTCAAGATCTGCGTCACCCGCAGCGCTTCCCAAAAAGGGGCATCCGTAGACACCAAAACAGCACCAATCCGATTAAGTGACTACAAACACTGATCGCATTGATATACACAGCTTTCAGGGCAGCCCTCAGAGGTCAAACAGTGGTCCTAGCCACTCACATTGCAGTTTAGAAGGTCGGAAAGTAAACGGAATAAAGATGGTCGTTTTAGCAAGCCTTCACAAAAACAAAGTCAAAACAAGCCTTCATCAAGCGAGCCTTAGTCAAAAACAAAGTCAAAACAAGCCTTCACAAAAACAAAGCAAGAACAAATCTTAAGCAAACTTCAAATCGTGGCAAACTTTAGGAGCAAAGGAAGTTCGGCCTTAGGCGTCGCGAAATCGCGACACTTCGGGGCTCGAGGGGAACCTCGCCCGAAGTGTCACGATTTCGTGACACTTCAGAGCTCGAGGGAGAACCTCGCCCGAAGTGTCACGATTTCGTGACACTTCAGGGCTCGAGGGGAACCTCGCCCGAAGTGTCGCGATATCGCGACAGTCACGATATCGCGACACTTCGGGCTCAAGGGGAACCTCGCCCGAAGTGTCACGATATCGCGACGTCGCGATATCGCGACACTTCGGGGCTCAAAGGGGAGCCTTGCCCGAAGTGTCGCGATATCGTGACGTCGCGATATCGTGACACTTCGGGGCTCAAAGGGGAGCCTTGCCCGAAGTGTCGCGATATCGCGACGTCGCGATATCGTGACACTTCGGCGTTTAAAGGCGGACTTCAGCAGACTTGCATCAATCAAAGGCGGACTTCGGCATTGACCAAGAAGAAGCAAGCATTAACACGACTCAGTGACCGTTGGGCACGTGGCAGTCAGAGATAGTCATTTATGGCTTTTGCTTGTGCATGCGCGCGTAGGTGGGCCGATTGACAGTTAGCGGACTGTTGCCAGAGCAGTCACGTAGGCCCTAATCAAGGCGGAGTCTCTTCTCGGTTGAGAAGGCATGACCGCCACGTGGCACCCCTACGTGCCCCTTTCAGAGAGAGACCCCGTGGGTCTATAAAAGCGATGAACTTTCCCGTTCACAGGAGGTTAACGAGCATTTTGAAAAACATGACGAAGTGCTGTTAAATCCAGGACCCGATTGCATTCCGTTTGGACTGATTTTCCAGACCTTAAAGCCCGATATTGGATTATATTAATCCACCAATTCGCCGACACTCCATTCCTTCAGATTTTGAGCCTATCCCTAGTGGATTGGCGTCGAAATCGCGTTTCATCGGGGGCGGCCCGTTTGGGCACCCTACGCACGTTCCCTAGTCAATATAATATATTTGTTGTTTCGAAAATGTTTGTTGTATAACATATGTTGTTGTCGAATATATGTTAAAATAGTTTACGTTTTATGTTTGCGAATATGTTTTGAGTTCGAATGTTTCAAAACAGTTTACGTTTTCATGTCGGATATATATATTGCAATCAACCATGTTAGAATGATATATATATATTAAGATAGTCATCGGATATAGCACGTCAGCAATTGGTTACAGGCAGCAACTTTCTTTGTGAAGCTCGGCAGCAGAGAATAGTTATTCTAAATACATCTGGCATTGCATTTTAGCTTGTTCAAACTGCATTATATTTTCGATCGCGTATTGTCTTGCAGTACGTTCTATCCATTGTGTTGCAGGTATTACTAAACGGGTTGCTATTTTTTTTGTTTGAACGCAGGAAGAACAGCAAGAAGCGAAGACTCATTGACACCAGCGATGGCAATACGTTGGCCCGCACACTTTGCATGTGGGCATGCGGAAAGAAGACCATTATTCATGATTGTAACTGAGAATGTATAACCGAAAAGATGTATTGTAACCGAGAATCGATTAATATATAAAGGGTTGTGCTCCTACTTTCTCTGTATATTTGGTCTCAATTTGATTACGTTCTCTCATTTTATGCATAGAGTTAATTATGTTCTTATTACATCTGAATATCGCTTCCTTCCGGAATCTCATGCTTTCACTATAGTAGGGGATCCCTTCTCTCAGGGATTATGAGTACTCCTGGACTATCTCGGATAGTACCACACTAGCGGGGCTCCAGACATACAATGATTCTAGAGTCAGGACATGGATGATACCCCCATCCAGCTAGTGGATGGTGATGACACTGGGGTTTCAGATAGGTATGATGCATGGTACATAGGCATCTGCCCTCCTCAGATGATGAGGGCATAGGATCCGGTGCACACTGTGGTGCGACAAATGGGGAGGCGATGTCAGGCTGCTATTGAGGCAGCACGAGGTCACGGTGGGAGAGAGCAACGATGGTATCCATAGGAGAGATGCCAAAGGATGGCACGGACTCCACAGAGACCACAACAGATAGGGAGGAGTGAGGAGGTACTCCCTTCTCAGCAGGGGGAGAGACCACCATCACCCAATAAGGGCAAGGGTGTCGAGGTAGGGGAGAGTAGCGAGATGATGACTCTCCAGGATGAGGTTGCCCGCCACTGGGCTTAGGTGTAGACACTGTAGGATGAGGCTACATGGCTCAGAGCTCAGGGCGAAGGAACGAGTATGCAGGATTTGGCACAATCTATTGCTTAGACTACGTTCTACTGGGAAGCATACTACCAGATGGTTCCAGAGAGCTAGAGGTTACAGCTGCTAGCTAACATTGCAAGGCCAATCAGGATGGGGTCATCGAGGACATCGTCATGATCGATGTCGAGGACCCATGACATAGGGCGAACTCCAATGGGGCATCCTCCACCTCAGGGAAAGAGAGGAGATGAGGCTGAGAGCTCGAGGGCTTCTCGAGACTAGATGCTCACTGCACAGAGATTATATTTATTATTATATATTTTTTGAGAGGATTGAGTATGCCAGGCTATTGATTATGGCATACCAGTCCAGTTTTGATATGATGTACATAATTTGTTGATATATATATGGTATTTTTGATGATATGACTTTTGTATATGTTGTATGATGCTTTAATGTTGAATTTTGCAATTGATTATTGATGATTCATGTAATTATGTCATTTTTAAAAATATTATAATTTTATGTCATGTAAAATTTAAATGAAATAATCTGATGTAAAAAAATTGGTTGGTTTGGTGTGATTTGATAAAAAATAAAAGGGACTTCTAATAATAATTTCAAAGGACGTTGTCGTTGTTATAGACCATTTCATGGAGTCGCCGCTTGCTCGGTCGTCAAGCTAATCCTAGTATAGAAATATTGCTAAAAGTAAAAGAATGCTTAAGATACTGTCTTAAGACTTTGTGTTGTGATGGTGATGATTTATTTTTAGATTTTCATAAAAATAGTATGCGTGAGATACTAAAAGAAATATGATTTTGTTAGGCATAAATTCCTAAGTGTGATAAAATTTTGAATAATTCCTTAGAAATTATACCATGGTTGCAAAATTGAATGTTGACATAATGACATGAAATAGAATAAGTGTTCGTTCGTTTTAAAGCACAGTTGTGTAACATAATGATGTAAGCCATATGTTTTTATGATTTAAAATGAATGGGCAATAAAATGAGAATAATGGTTTGCGCTAGGCATAGAATTATAGGTATAGACTTATACCATCATCGCAAAATCCAAAGAAGAAATTGATATTTTAGTTTTATTACATGATTGATTTTTGATAAATAGAAAATAATAACACACAAACTTGACTTTATTTGCTAGATTTTGTAATAGGTTGTTTAAAATAATTTTGCATTTTTGAAAACAATGTATGTAATTGTGTTTATACTAAACAGATGTTCTGAAATAAGAATAAAATTCATTCCAAAAGAGGTGCAAAAATATTTTAAATTATCTCAAAGACAAATGTAGATTTGTGAGGAACCCTCATGTGCATATGTGAGTTCATTACCAATCTTGATTTATCATAATTATAGAGAATCTCTCAAATACAAATGTGTGTGCAATTGTATTGTTCATTCACCAATTTTGAGCAAGAAATTTTGATACAAGTAATTTGAATTAACCAAATGAATGTTCGTTGACCATGATTTATATGCATGTAACTGTACCAGACTACTGTGTAAGTTAGGTTATCAAGATCTAGCTAATCCATAAGCTGACATAGGTCTTTACAAAAGAAGGTCGCTAATGTGACAGACATATCACCACGCTAGGAATTACCCAAGGCCAAGCGGGTTGGGCACAAACCACCTGTTATGGGGCTTACCTCATAATTTTTGAATAATTGAGAATTCCAGGGATTCAAGCTCATTCACCCTTATTTTATTTTCAAAGGGTAGGGAAAGGGATTTATTGCATTTTGCTTTTGCCTTTTCTTTTTCTCTTCTTTTTTTCTCTCTCTTTTTTTTTTCTTTGTATTTTGCTTGGAACTTGAGATAATGCTGAAATATTGTTGCGATAGTACAAAATGATATTTTTCTTTTTCTCAATTTCTTTGACTTTTATTTTTCTTCCTATGCTAGGGATACTTGCTAGGATTAGCTGTAGAGCAAGGAATTTTTATTTTGGGTAGGGGTGAGCTTGTCCTTTTGTCAATTCTCAAATATTCTAGACCATGTGCATGATAGGATAGCAGGGGAAACTTTTCACTCAAGAAACCACTTTTACTATGTAGCATCATATTGAATTTGCAATGAAATCATTTTAATATGAAAAGATATATTTGGTTCAAGTAAATAACAAGATCAATTCTCTATGCTCAAAAATTTATTTAATTCAACTGTGGACTTTGATATAAGAGAGATTAATAATCATACAAAATAAAATCAAGATATTTATTCATGTGAATGTGAAAGTGTGGGATTCCAAATAAATGCTAATTTATCCAAAATAATTGAAAATATAATTGCAATACTTCAAGAATTTACAGGTATGAAAATAAAATATGTTTTTGAAGATTTTGACGATTTTGATGTTTTTATATTTTGATTTTGATTGATGAATTGCAAGAAGAAATACTATTACTATTTTTTATTTTTTATTTTACTAAAATGAAACAATATGCAAAATACACAATATATATAAATGATGAAAAATGACCAAATGTTATGCATAATAACGCTTAAGATGCATAATGTTCATAGGTTCTTTAAGATCTTTACCATCTAAGGTAGCTAATCGATATGCTCCCGATCCAAATTTAGTAGTGATGACATATGGTCCAAGCCAGTTGGGCTCAAATTTACCTTTAAGGTCTTTAATTGCATTATTATTATTTTTATTTTCTTTTAAGACAAGGTCACCGATCTCAAAGGATCGCTGATGAACTTTCTTGAGGTATGTTCTCTTAAGCTTGTTTTGGTAGGCACAAAGATGCTCCAAAGCATTGATGCGCTTCTCATCTAGGAGTTCTAGCTGACTAAGTCTGCTAGCATGATATTCATCTCCTACTTTAGTATCTTGAAGTAGTAGAGCCAAAGAAGGAACTTCTAATTCAAATGGAAAAACTGCTTCAGTGCCATAGACCAAAACAAAGGGGGAAGTGCCTGTGGGAGTACAAACACTAGTTCGATAAGCCCACAAAGCAGGATATAATTAGATGTGCCAATCTCGGCCAAATTTATTGACCAATATTTTGAGGATTTTAATTAATGTTTTATTAGATGCTTCAGCTTGGCCATTACCTTGAGGATAATAGGGAGTGGACCAACGATGTTGAATTTTATATTTTTGACATAATTTATTGACATATTTATTTTTGAAACAAGTTCCATTATCTGAAATGAGATTTGCAGGAATTTTGAACCTACAAATAATTTGATTAAAGATAAACTTAGAAACTTGGGTTCCAGTGCAAGAAGCTAAAGGCATAGCTTCAACCCATTTCATGAAATACTCAGTGGTGGTAATGATAAATTTGTGTCCATCAGATGACACGAGGTTGATTTTTCCAATGATGTCTAAGCCCCATTTTGAAAAGGGCCAAGGAGATGAAACAGCCTACAGTTCTTGCACAGGCGCATGGACAAGGTCAATGTGTTTCTGGCACTTGTCGCAATGGAACACATAATCATGTGCATCATTCTCCATGGTAGGCCAAAAATATCCTATCCTAAGGAGCTTCTTAGCAATGGTGCTACCACTAAAATGTCCCTCACAAGATCCATTATGGGCTTCACTCAAAGTTGATCTAGATTCTTCTAGATTCAAACATCTCAATAGGATACCTTCAAAAGATATCCTATACAAGGTATTACCAATAATCATGAAGCGACTTGCTCATCTACGTAATAACCGGCGGTGGTTGCCATTACAACCTTCATGAAAGGTACCATTTTGAAGAAGATTAAATATATCAGTGTACCATGGTTTAGGAGTAGTTTCGTTGATTAGAAACACATCCAAAGGTTCTAAGCATTGATGAGCAAGGTGCAACCAAAGTATTGTCATTGTTGTCAACACATTCAGGTTGATCAGTTGATGCAATGGATTAGAGTTGATTGATGAGCAAGGTGATGGACAGGAGTTGTTTGATGAAGTAAGGTGCAGCCAAAGTATTGTCATTGTTGTCAACACAGATAGAGGATCGGTTGATGTAATGGACAGGAGTGCAAAAGTCAATAGATAGATCAATTGATGAAGTGAACAAGAGTTTAGAGGTCAGTCAGAACATGTATAGTAAATTTCCAAGAAGACAGAAGTGGCCCAGATTCAGAAAATCAAAGAAAAAGACAAGTAAGAAAACTATCGTGATATCGCGACATGTTTTCTATCACGATTTTGCGACATAGCCAAGGAGAGAGAAGGCGCAAGGAAAAATTTCGCAATTTCATGACATGTTGGAGGCAAAGAAGCCAAGTGGAAAAACTATCGCAATTTCGTGACATGTTGGAGGCAAAGAAGCCAAGTGGAAAAACTGTCGCAATTTCGCGACATGTTGGCAGAGAAGGAAGCCAAGTGGAAAAACTGTCGTGATTTCGTGACATGTTGGAGGCAAAGAAGCCAAGTGGAAAAATTGTCATGATTTCGTGACATGTTGGCAAAGAAGGAAGCAAGTGGAAAAGATGTCGCAATTTCATGACATGAATGGAGGAAAGGAGCTTGCAAGGAAAAGTGTCGTGATTTCACGACAATTTGCAAGAGGAAGCGCTAAGGAGAAAAAGTGTCACGATATCGTGACATGTCGAGTTTTCGTGACCCGAAGGGAAGAAAAAGCGCTAAGGAAAAAAGATGTCGTGATTTCATGACATGTTCCATTTTTGCGGGTGAAAGCGAAGGAAAGAGGAGAGAGAAAAAGATGTCACGATTTTGTGACATGTTCCATTTTCGCAGGTGAAAGCGAAGGAAAGAGGAGAGAGAAAAAGATGTCGCAATTTCGTGACATGTTCCATTTTCACGAGCGAAAGCAAAGTAAATAGGAGAGAGAAATAGATGTCGTGATTTCGTGACATGTTCCATTTTTGTGGGCAAAAGCAAAGGAAAGAGGAGAGAGAAAAAGATGTCGCGATTTCGCGACATGTTCCATTTTTACGGGTGAAAGCGAAAGAAAGAGGAGAGAGAGAAAGATGTCACGATTTCATGACATGTTCCATTTTTGTGGACGAAAGCGAAGGAAATAGGAGAGAGAAAAAGATGTCACAATTTTGCGACATGTTCCATTTTCACGGACGAAAGCGAAGGAAATAGGAGAGAGAAAAATATGTCACGATTTCGCGACATGTTTCGATTTCGCTAGTGCATGCCAAAAAGTGTCGCGATTTCGTGACATGTTCCATTTTCATGGGTGCATGCCAAGAAGAGTGAACGAAGGCGAAAAGTGTCACAATTTTGTGACATGTGTTTTTGCGCCTGCATGCCGAGAAGAAGACAAAAAGCTGACAGAGCAGCAGTTCTACTATCAGAGCGGCAATTCGACTGTCAGAACTGTAAATATGCAGGTAAGATTGTCAGAGCCATAAAAAGGCAGGTAAGACGGTCAGAGTCGTAAATAGAAAGATAAATCTTTCAGAACAGCGGATTTACTTACAAAGCATTGAAAATGTTGTCAGAGTCGTAAAGTGGGTAGATAAGTCTGTCAGAGATGTAAGTAAGCTTTTAAGGCTATTAACAGTGCAGTAAGCAGAGCTGAAAGAATGTTCTTGTGTGCAAGAAGTTAGGGTTAGGGTTGAGCTCTGCACGTGGCAAGAGTGTTATGACTTGCTAGATAAAAGAAAAAAGGTGTTGTGAAAATACATGTACAGAAGAGTGTATTTTGCTGAGAAGATAACAGAGAGCATTGTGCAGAGAAAATACAAAGAGCAGTGTGCTATAAAAGATACAGAACAAAGTGCTATAAAAGTATAGAAGACTGTGTTGTAAAAGATACAGAATAGAGTGTTGTAAAAGTATAGAATAGAGTGTTGTAAAAGTACAAAATACTGTGCTATAAAAGATATAGAACAGAGTGCTATAAAAGTATAGAACAGAGTGCTATAAAAGTACAGAAGACAGTGCTATAAAAGATACAGAATAGAGTGCTATAAAAGTACAAAATAGAGTGCTGTAAAAGTATAGAAGATAGTGCTATAAAAGATATAAAACAGAGTTCTGTAAAAGTATAGAAGACTGTGTTGTAAAAGATACAGAACAAAGTTCTATAAAAGTATAGAACAAAGTGCTGTAAAAGTACAGAAGACAGTGCTATAAAAGATACAGAACAAAGTGCTATAAAAGTACAGAATAGAGTGCTGTAAAAGTACAGAAGACAGTGCTATAAAATATACATAACAGAGTGCTATAAAAGTACAGAACAGAGTGTTGTAAAAGTATAGAAGATAGTGCTATAAAAGATACAAAACAGAGTGTTGTAAAAGTATAGAAGACTATGTTGTAAAAGATACAGAATAGAGTGTTGTAAAAGTATAAAATAAAGTGCTGTAAAAGTATAGAACAGAGTGTTGTAAAAGTATAGAGGAGTGTATTATGCTAAAAAATATACAATAGAGAGTGCTGCTGGGATAGTGCTGTGGGCTAGAAGAATGCTGTAAGAAGTACAGAACTGTGAGAGTTGCAAGAGCAAGCCATATGAAAGGGTTGTAAGTGTGTAGAATGTAGAACTATAAAAGAGTGTATGCTTCCATGAGATTTATTTGAGTTAAGCTAGACCAGTGAGGGTCTTGTAACACAAAAGGCATTTTTATGTCAATCAAAATTGAAAATAGAAATCCAAGTTGGTGCTTGGAATCAAGGGTTGGTGCTCCTTCCAGTTGGTGCTAGTAAATTAGGGGTTGGTGCTCCTTCCAATGGATGCTAATAAATTGATTATAAATTTGGTGCTTTGCAATGGCTAGATTTGGATGGGAGTCCAAGCAGTCTAATTTTAGGAGTAGCCAAAATTGGTGAACCTCGTTACATCTTGTGTTTTGTGATGCTCTCTTGTGGTACTTACTATTTCTAGTTTTAATATTTCATTGTTTTGGCTTTAAGAGTTAAAGTTTTAAGTTTTAAATAGCTGCACTAATTCACCCCCCCTCTCAATTCCATTGTAAGACTAACAATTGGTATCAGAGCCAAGTTCCCAGTTTTGGCTAAATCAATCAAGGTTGATCTTGGATTAGTACACAATGGCTAAGAAAAATAGATCCTCCTCCAAAAAGGCATCCCAGTCAGTTTTAGTTTTTGTAGAAGAAAAATTTGAACCAGAAAAGGTAGAAGTCAATCCTGAAGTTTGTGATGAAAATCTTGAGGTTGAAGTAGATCTTGAAGGAGAGTTGATATCTGCACTTGAAGAGTTGAGTATAGAAAATAAAAAGAACAAAAGAATGTCCAAGAAGTTAGAATAATATGGGGATGAAATTGAAGATCTCTTCCTACAAGTTCAAAAGGCCAAGAAATCGAGAAAAAGCCTTGAAGACTCACCTGGATGATGAGGATGATGTAAGCAGCACAAGTAAAGAGGAATCTAACAAAGTTATTGTTGATCTAAAGCTACAAGTAGAACAGTACAAAAGGATTGAAGATATTCTTAGGTCTCAAATCAATGAGAAAGAGACAGTTTGCTGCCAATAAGAAGAAGAGATTGTTTCATTGAAGAAACAACTAAAAGAGGCCAATATAAATCTCAAATTTGAGAAAAGCACAGAGTTGCTAGATACAATGATAAATCAAAAAAGAAGCTCCATGGCTAAGTTTGGTCTTGGATATGAAGTTGAACAACCTTCATCCTCCAAATATGCAGAGAAGAAGAAGTCCACGGTTGAAGGATTGAAGAAAGAAAAGTCTGAAGCTGAATCCTCAAAAGGAAGAAAATATCAAAGAAAATATACAGCAAAGAAACCATAGTAAAAGAGGTTCTCTCACTCTCACTCTTTTAATAATAATGCTTTTAATGGCTATTGTTCTAAATGCAACCACTTTGGTCACAAGGCAATTTATTATGGACTGAACAAAAGATCAAAGAGTTTTGCTGATAAAACTACATCTACTTTTCTGAGTAAACACCCTATGCAATGTTTTAAATGTAATGGCCATGGACACATAGCAAGTCTTTGTCCAAGAACTTATGTATCCAACCTAAGGCAAGACAGGATACTATATAGATAGGGAATTAAACGTGTGCAATGTTTTAAATGTAATGGTCAAGGGCATATAGCAAAGTTTTGTCCAAGCACTTCTGTATCTAATCTATGGCAAGACAATAGATTTCATCAGAAGCTAAGTATGCAACATAGACAAGGAACATATCATGTGCATAAAAGAAAAGAAAATAATCATCCATCAAGAATGCACAAGAGACAACCTCGCAAGAGAAATGTTCAAGTTCACAAACAGGGGCAAAATAGGAATGTAGCTGAAAAACTCAAGCCCAATTTCAGGAAAGTCTAGAGAAAGATAGAAGAAAGGAATTCGTGTCTCCTTGGATAGAAGGATATTACTCCTCTACTGCATTAAGAGGCTCCAGGTGGCACATCCTTAGGGGGAGCAATCTTAAAATATTATTTTAATGCTCCAGGGTGAAGAACTTTTAGGATCTAACCCTAACTTGGTGACAAAGTTGAGGGTGGCGTTGGTAACAGGTTGAAGAAATATTCTCTTCTTCATCAAACAAAGGTATGGGAAACTTCTTCCATGTATATCGTTGATGGTGTATTTTTTGAAATTGAGTTTGGAGTGAAAAGGTTGTCTACTAGGTATTCTTGTTGGTGTAAATCCCATTTTATGGATAGTGAAGATTGTTTATGCATTAAAATAATTGATGAGTTTTCTTTGGGTGAATGCATAATTCAGGTTTAGGAAGAGGAAGCATTTTGCACTAGGGTTTTTGTTTGCAAGTCTTTCTACTTGCATTGAGATGGTGAAACCCTTAGTTGGCTATTTTGAGATTGATGGTTGAGTTGCCTTCATAGAGGTTGTTTTGATCAAGTTTATGCTTTACTTGATACATGATTTGGGATTACTCCATTGACTTTTATTTGAGCAAGTTATTCTCTGCTTTGGTGATTTATGTTGGTGGCAGTTTTGTTCAAATACCTTTGGAAGGAAAAGGATGTCTACTAGTTTCCTTTTCTTGTAGTGAATGGTTGAATGCTTCAAGGTTAATATTGAGTTGAATGATGTTGATTAAACCTTGTCTATAAACATTGTTGTTAAAGCCCTAATCGGTTGAGAAAAGATATTGGTTGTGGAAAGAACATGAGTCTCATTTTTATATGAGTTATTGCATGGTTGGCAATTGTTGGGTTGTGTTTCATGTTCTTGAGAAAAGCATATCTTATTCTTTTGAGATTGATATTGAGATGAGATTGATATTGGAGTTAAGTATAGAATATATTGAGTCTCTAACAATTCTCTTTATGCTTCTATGAGGTTTATGAATCACATTTGGTCTCTAACAATTCTCTTTGTGGGTTCATGCTTTGCAAGTTTTTCTTGATGAACTTGTGAGCTGATTTGGACAGGTTCTAGTGTGGACTTGTGAGCTGATCTAGACAAGTTCTATGTGAGCTTGTTAAGCAGGTTCTTAGTGAGCCTATGACAGAGTACAGAGGGTTGAGGCTCAGAAGACAGCATGAACTGAAGAGGTCACTTATTCCCAAGAATTGACTAAGATTTGACTAGCCATCGGGATCAAATTCTTAGGGGGAGCATTTATGCATCTGTTTATCATATTGCTCATGTTTATGCTTTTTGCTAACTATATTAATTTTTTCTTGAGAATGTTGTGCATGGACTTAGGGGAGTTTTTGCAGCCGCCCTTTGGTATTATTGTCAAAGGGGGAGAAGAATTATAGGTAATTGCATGCAATTACGTGTGTTGCCAACAATTCCAAAGGGGGAGATTGATGAGCAAGGTGCAACCAAAGTATTTTCATTGTTGTCAACACAGTCAGGTTGATCAGTTGATGTAATGGATTGGAGTTGATTTATGAACAAGGTTATGGGCAGGAGTTGTTTGATGAAGTAAGGTGCAGCCAAAGTATTGTCATTGTTGTCAACACAGACAGAGGATCGGTTGATGCAATGGACAGGAGTGCAGAAGTCAATAGATAGATCAGTTGATGAAGTGAACAAGAGTTTAGAGGTCAATAAAAACATGTACAGTAAATTTCCAAGAAGAAAGAAGTGGCCCAGATTTAGAAAATCAAAGAAAAATACAAGTAAGAAACTGTCACGATATTGTGACATGTTTTCTATCGTGATTTCGTGACATAGCCAAGGAGAGAGAAGGTGCAAGGAAAACTATCATGATTTCGTGACATGTTGGAGGCAAAGAAGCCAAGTGGAAAAACTATCGTGATTTCATGACATGTTGGAGGCAAAGAAGCCAAGTGGAAAAACTGTCATGATTTCACGACATGTTTGCAGAGAAGGAAGCCAAGTGGAAAAACTGTCACGATTTCATGACATGTTGGAGGCAAAGAAACCAAGTGGAAAAATTGTCGCAATTTTGTGACATGTTGGTAGAGAAGGAAGCAAGTGGAAAAAATGTGATTTCACGACATGAATGGAGGAAAGGAGCTTGCAAGGAAAAGTGTCGTGATTTCGTGACAATTTGCAAGAGGAAGCCCTAAGGAGAAAAAGTGTCGTGATATCACGACATGTCGAGTTTTCGCGACCCAAAGGGAAGAAAAAGCGCTAAGAAAAAAATATGTCACGATTTCATGACATGTTCCATTTTCGTGGGCGAAAGTGAAAGAAAGAGGAGAGAGAAAAAGATGTGATTTTGTGACATGTTCCATTTTCGCGGGTGAAAGCGAAGGAAATAGGAGAGATTAAAAGATGTCACAATTTCGCAACATGTTCCATTTTTGTGGGCGAAAGCGAAGGAAAGAGGAGAGAGAAAAATATGTCACGATTTCGTTACATGTTCCATTTTTGCAGGTGAAAGCGAAGGAAAAAGGAGAGAGAAAAAGATGTGATTTCGTGACATGTTCCATTTTTGTGGGCGAAAGTGAAAAAAAGAGGAGAGAGAGAAATATGTCATGATTTCGTGACATGTTCCATTTTCGTGGGCGAAAGAAAAGGAAAGAGGAGAGAGAAAAATATGTCACGATTTCACGACATGTTCCATTTTTGCGGACGAAAGCGAAGGAAAGAGGAGAGAGAAAAAGATGTCACGATTTTGTGACATGTTTCGATTTCGCTGGTGCATGCCAAAAAGTGTCACGATTTTGTGACATGTTCCATTTTACGGGTGCATGCCAAGAAGAGTGAACGAAGGCGAAAAGTGTCATGATTTTGTGACATTTTGTGTTTTCATGCCTGCATGCCGAGAAGAAGACAAAAAGATGACAGAGTGGTAGTTCTGCTGTTAGAGTGGTAGTTCGACTGTCAGAATTGTAAATACGTAGGTAAGATTGTCAGAGCCATAAAAAGGCAAGTAAGACGGTCAGAGTCATAAATAGAAAGATAAATTTGTTAAAATAGCAGATTTACTTACAAAGCACTAGAAAGGCTGTCAGAGCCGTAAAGTGGGTAGATAAGTCTGTCAAAGATGTAAGTAAGCTTTTAAGGCTATTAACAGCGTAGTAAGCAGAGCCAAAAGAATGTTTTCATATGCAGGAAGTTAGGGTTAGGGTTGAGCTCTGCACGTGGCAAGAGTGTTGTGACTTGCCGGATAAAAGAAAAAATGTGTTGTGAAAATACATGTATAGGAGAGTGTATTTTGCTGAGAAGAGAATAGAGAGTATTGTGCAGAGAAAATACAGAGAGCAGTGTGCTGTAAAAGATACAGAACAAAGTGTTCTAAAAGTATAAAAGACTGTGCTGTAAAAGATACAGAACAAAGTGCTATAAAAGTACAAAACAGAGTGTTGTAAAAGTACAAAATACTGTGCTGTAAAAGATACAGAAAAAAGTGCTATAAAAGTATAGAACATAGTGCTATAAAAGTATAGAAGATAGTGCTATAAAAGATACAGAATAGAGTGCTATAAAAGTACAGAACAAAGTGCTATAAAAGTACAAAAGATAGTGCTGTAAAAGATACAGAACAGAGTGCTATAAAAGTATAGAAGACTATCCTATAAAAGATACAGAACAGAGTGCTATAAAAGTATAGAACAGTGTGCTGTAAAAGTACAGAAGATAGTGCTATAAAAGATACAGAATAGAGTGCTATAAAAGTACAGAACAGAGTGCTATAAAAGTACAAAATACAGTGCTATAAAAGATACAGAACAGAGTGCTATAAAAGTATAGAATAGAGTGTTGTAAAATATACATAATAGAGTGTTGTAAAAGTATAGAAGATTGTGTTGTAAAAGATACAGAACAGTGTTATAAAAGTATAGAACAGAGTGTTGTAAAAGAGATAGAATAAAGTGTTATAAAAGTACAGAGAAGTGTATTATGCTAAAAAATATACAAAAGAGAGTGTTGTTGGGATAGTTTTATGGGCTAGAAGAATGATGTAAGAAGTACAAAATTGTGAGAGCTGCAAGAGCAAGCCATATGAAAGGGCTATAAGTGTGTAGAATGTAGAACTGTAAAAGAGTGTATGCTTCCATGAGATTGATTTGAGTTAAGCTAGACCAGTGAGGGTCTTGTAACACAGAAGGCATTTTTATGTCAATCAAAATTGAAAATATAAATCCAAGTTGGTGCTTAGAATTAGGGGTTGGTGCTCCTTCCAGTTGGTCTTGGTAAATTAGGGGTTGGTGCTCCTTCCAGTGGATGCTGGTAAATTGATTGTAAAGTTGGTGCTTTGCAATGGCTAGATTTGGATGGGAGTCCAAGCAGTCCAATTTGAGGAGTAGCCAAAACTGGTGAACCTCGTTACATCTTGTGTTTTGTGATGCTCTCTTATGGTACTTGCTGTTTCTAGTTTTAAGCTTTCATTGTTTTGGCTTTAAGAGTTAAAGTTTTAAGTTTTAAATAGCTGCACTGATTCACCCCCCCTCTCAATGCCATTGTAAGACTAACAAGCAAGATTTATTGGAAGCACGT
Source organism: Wollemia nobilis (assembly GCA_028583015.1). Lineage (NCBI taxonomy): Eukaryota > Viridiplantae > Streptophyta > Pinopsida > Araucariales > Araucariaceae > Wollemia > Wollemia nobilis. The sequence continues at coordinate 49,378 of JAQPPZ010016605.1, forward strand.
TCCTAGAGTCGACGAATAATGATGGTAGAATATTCGTCATCTAACTTCA